>JAEIFG010001465.1:0-232106 GCA_018901795.1 Drosophila sp. st01m | reverse complement strand
TGACTTCTTTAATGTGCCAAGGTTGGTTAACTTTTGTTCTTTGCTCTCCGCTGCCCAAAGCAGACCACTTTGGTGTAATGTTTTTGCCACTTGTGGTTTTTTGCGAAGTTTTTTATTTTTTTTAGACGACGGCCTAAAAGAATTTTTGATTTCATCCCGTGGGTTTTAATGTCTGCACAAGGTTTTCTTTTCTTTAAAGTTTTGGTGCACTTGTTTTGTTTAAAAAATATTGCTGCTTGTTGGTTGTGGTGTCCGCACAAGTTTTTTTCAAAAATGCTACTGAACTGTGGGATGTTGTTTCCCTCACGAGCTAGCCGATATTTTTCTGCACACACACACACAATATTATTCACAAAGGACGTAGGTCCGAGTTTAGTTGGGCGCCAGATAACGTCAGTCTTCGACGGAGTTGGTATGAATAAGTAAAGTAAACAGTCAATTACACAAATGTTCTTTTATTTATATTGGCCACGGACACTCCACTGGTGACCCCGGTTCAGCTCTCTCTACATAACTGTTTTTACTTTTATATTTTGGTAATGTCGGATATGCTCTATCAGCAGTGTAGCGCCACTTTCCGTTCGTACGAGTTTTGTGCCTTCTAGAAGCCAATAACGTGGCGTGGTGTATTTTGTGCTGTTAATGTGGTAACACTGTTTAATTGTCAGTCAATAAGTTGAGGTTATTCAACATTTACAGAACAACAACATTTTGCCCATTTCAATAATCTATAATCTTCGAATTTTGGGATCGTTAACCGCTGTTAACTTGTATGTATGTGTACACACGCATTAAACGTTTTCAATGCTTGCTTAGCGAGCTTGCATTCAATGTCATTTAAATTAATGTTTTTTATTTTTTAAAATAAGTTGCAAGTAGAATTCAAAAATTAAAATACCCATACGAATCTGGAAAATTTTTTTTCATTTAAAAAAAAAACTTCTAGTCTCGAAGACATGTGGTTTGGCCATGGCTGTGATATATCAGTCAGTCAGTCAGGACAAAGCATTTTATATATATAGATATAGATATATAGAGGGCCCGCTTTTGCGTCCTTGCTTTGCTCGGACCCACACTTAAAGTATCAGAAATATTTATATTAATAGGTTAATATAAATATTATTATTTAAATTATTTCGTCATTTGCACACTACCAAAGAGGTAAAATACATATGTATTTTCATTTGTCGCCCTTTTTAAACCTAGTGGCGCCATCAATTGTCAGTGGCGCCAACTAGAATTCGGCACGGATGGATTTTGCGAACATGCATTTTTAATTCGGTTTAAATTAATACTTTTTATTTTCAAAAATAAATTACAGATTAATTTTTAAAAAAGAGCTTCTATTTTGATCATTTGCGCACTAATGTGCCCCGCTGCCAACTCATTCAATTCAATATCAACACGAATGTTTCATATGTAGAATTGAGTTAATTCAAGCAGAAATTTATTTTGTATGTATGACAAAGAACGCAATACAAATCATTTCATCGTTCGCAGAAACAAAACAAAAACAACATTCGCGATCTTACTCGCACTTGCGAGACCGAATACAAAAACAAATGCCAAGGCTCTTTTTGCAGTCGAGTTTAACTGTTGCTCTTTGGCTCTCTTTCACTGAAAGACTTTCAGTTGATTCCGCTAAAATTGTGTATGTATGCGTACACACGCATTTAACGTTATTTTAAATTTTATTATTATTTAAAATTTGATATTTTAAACCGAAATATTAGCATCTGGCAATATGTTAAAGATATACATAAGTCTTAGCATCAGACGTGGAATGATCTTCGGAAAGCCTAGAGACAAAAAATTGTTTCTTAGGCTTCGGAGGAGAAATGCCTTTGAGAGGCTTTCACAGGCGAGGCGACACGGTAGTCAGTGGATTGTCTGCCGAAACGACATTAAAATTTGCACTATTGTATACAGGTATCGGTTGTGAGACTGAAATTTCATTAGCATGTGGTTTATTGCGGGTTCTAGCATGTTGAGTTGGTTGACTGAGATATAGAAATTTTTTGTTGATTGCTGCCGATCCAGGCAAATTGTAAAGAAAGTTTGCGCATGGCGCGTATTTCAATATATTTTATTTTATAAAACAAAAATTTTTGTTTCAATATTTTATTTTTATATTTATATTATTTTATTAACAAAATCTTTAACTTGTTTATTTAATTAACAAATTATTTACTTATTTTAATACATTTTATTCTTTATCACTGAACTATTTTATTTCTATAAATTTACTATTTTCTTGATTTAATATATATTTTTTTACAATTTTAGATGCGAGGTACAGTGTTGTCACCCAGCCCCGACTATTTTAATTTTTTCACGATCGACCCCTCCTTCACACTATACACGCCCCATTTCCATACTACACTTTTTAAGCATTTCGATTTATGGAAATTGGCCACGCGCCCACAAAACCAAAAGAAGCAAAGAAACGTCGTGCACAAAACGACTACTTTAGCTCTCTACCAACGTTTTTGGTTCTTCAATTCCTTCCACGTGGTAATTTTAAACAACGGGGTCCCTGCTCGGACGCCACTTGTGAAATCGTAAATTTATGCCGAGGTGATAAACCCAGAATCAGTTTAGTAAAAATGATGAAAAAACCAATTAACTTAATATAACAAAATAAAAATTTAAATGAACGGGCGTTGCGAGGGTAGCGCTCATATTGTGACCGCATCACACCCGTTTCCCCTCTCTTCGTCGGGACCGTGACAACCACCGTCTGTCTACTACTGTTACTTCCACTTGACCAGCAAGCGAAGCTCCCTTTTCAAAGCCTTGAGCGCAGTCGGGGCACGGACGCCGTGTCGCGTATATCTCTTATCGTTTCTCTTGTCGTTTTTTTAGAGGCACCACTTCCACCCACTTGTCGAAAGAGTCATGAATCTTTTTGTCATGTTTTGACGGGGGGTCCAGTGAGTCTGCTTTGTTCCACCACAAATTTGTTGCACGTTACACAACATCTCACGTGTTTTCCGGTATCCCTGTTCACGCCGGGCCAATCTATCGGCACTCCTTTTCCGTGGTGAAATAGTTCATTTCCGCTTATATAAGATTCCGAATGGCATACGCTATCACTGCTTCTTGGTCATTGACGGTTTGCGTTGATACTGCTTCGAGCCCACAATCGCTTGAGCCAGTCGTTAACACAAGTTACAATGAAAATGTAGAATTGACAATATAGAATTGGAGCTGTCGTCAGATGGCGCTTAAGTTCCTCAAAACTACTTGCTGATCTTTCCCTTGCACCATTTATGGGTTTTTATAAGAAGTGTCAAAAAATGAACTTTACGAAATTTGTGCCAAATCGTCTACACCTGAATGCCATTCCCAAGCATTGGCGCATTTCTCTCAGGTTTGTAGGGGGTTTTAGCTGCTGAATGGCTTCTACCTTTCCTGGGTCCGGTTCACCAAGTACACGAGATTTCTTCTATACAACGAATATTTATCATTGTTCAGCCACAAGTTGGCAGCTCTCAGACGTCAAAAAACCACCCTACTTATCTTGAGTGTGTCGCGATCAAACTTCACCTTCCCATTTTCTCTAGTGTAACATACTTTCTGCTTGCATGGTTTCTCTCTCTCTCTCTCCTTCGCAGCAATGAAGACAGTCTTTTTACGGCTGTCGCTTTGAGTCCATTACCCTCGATCGTTTTGTACCCTACCCTACCTCTTAACCAACGTTTTCCGGGTGTAAATTCTGTACACGAAGAATTTACAAACGACCGGGTCTCTGTTTGGGCGCTACTTGTAAGGGCGTAAATTTATACAGTCGTTCCTCCACAAAAGGATTATATTTATGAAGAAAACCGGTCGTTGGCTAAAAGAAGTCGCCCAAGTCAGGGTATCTGATTCACTTTAAAAATACGCGTCACCTCATGACTTTGACCAACCTCAATAAAGAAACGATCGGAAGACCGACAACCTTAATTCACCATTTCTTAAAACTCTGATGAAAAGTATATGGCGATTGGTTGCCGATTGGTTATGCGTATACGCACCCGTTCGCTTGAAGCAAACTAATAGCTTGTCTTAGCCAAACAGATCGCAAATATATATTTTGGTTAATACTTACTTCGTTTTCCTAAGCTCGCATCCATTGCAAAACGTTATGATAATTAAAGCGAAGTTAATTTTCATGAATTGCAAAACGTTATGATAATTAAAGCGAAGTTAATTTTCATGAAATGCAAATTAAAAATTGACTAATAAACTTCAGATTATAGCGCGCAACTATTAACATTCTTTCTGCTGAATAACTCTCAATCTACTTAACCGCAGCTCGTTCGTCGCTTAACGTGGGAGCCCTTCACCCTCGAATTTACCACGCTGAGCGACGAACAAACTGAAGGCTCTCTCGAATTCTCCTTTCTGTGGCGAGCCTTAATATAATAACAACGAATGGATTATAAATGATAAAAAATAATAAATGATGAAATAAAATAAGTTTAGTGATGATAATAAACAATTAAGAAAATATTTAAGTAAATATAATTAAATCTATATATATAAAATGCTTTGTCCTCACTGACTCACTGACTGATATATCACAGCCATGGCCAAACCACAAGTCCTAGAGACTTGAAGTTTTTTTCTAAAAAAATCAGAAAAAAAATTTCCAGATTCGTATGGGTATTTTAATTTTCTAATTCCACCTGCAACCTATTTAAAAAAAACATTATTTAAAAGGCATTAAATGCAAGCTCGCTAAGCAAGCATTGAAAACGTTCAATGCGTGTGCACGCATACATACACAATATTAGCGTGAGCAAATGAAAGAGAGCCAAGAGCAAGAGAGCCGTGGCATTTGTTTTTGTGTTTCGCGAGCAAGTCGCGAATGTTGTTGTTGTTTTGTTCCTGTGAACGAAGCGTGCTTTGTCTTTGTGCTTAGTGCGATAATTGGAAATATGCATTTTATCACTTTGGTATTGTGGAAATATCAAAATAATTTAAATAATAATATTTATATTAACCTTTAAATATAAATTTTCTGAAACTTTAAGTGTGTGTGTGCGTCCGAGCAAAGCAAGGACGCAAAAGCGGGACCTCTAGTAATAATATAAAAACAAAATTGAACGGGCGTTGTGAGCTTGGAAAATTTTAAAGCGTTTCTTAAGGACATCAATAGGAAGTGCTCTATGGTTTCATACGTCCCGGGGTATCAAAATATGCTGCAGGGGGTCTCGTTCATGTCAAAGTATGTGTAACTAGCTACAATAACACCCACCATGACCATTTGGGAACTGCGTCAGATGGAAGTTGTCAAATTCTGATTTACCATTCTGCTACATTTTCATAACTGTGCTGAAACGTTGGGTCTAACCGACTTTCGTTGACGTGTCTCACCTGGCTTGCCATTACGTTCTGCATGCAGTGTTTGAAAGCATCTTTCATTTTTTTTTTGCTTTTTACTTTCCTGTTGTGTTCGGCCGTAACTGCAACTCGACGCTGCATTTATCGTCGTACTTTGGAACTCGTCGGCATTCTCAGTCGCAATAAGTGACTGACTTCTGTTTCTGTTGCTTTTCATACTTTATTTAATTTGAAAATAATAATAAAAACTACGAAAAGAAAACAATTCTTTTCATCGCCGCCATAGCTGAACACGTGTACCTCTCGCGGCAATCAAATTAAAAGAAAAATCGGAAATAGCACCACAAACAAAAAAGCCGAGCACATCGACAAACCTACTACCTCAGTAAAATTGATATTTGTGCATCATGTTGTTTTTATTTTTTTTCAAAAAACTAATTTGGAGGATTTTTTTAAATATTTTTTTAAATAGGTTATTCAAGTTAACATTAAATTCGCTCCATATTTTTTAAATTATTATTTATATTATTAAACAAAAAATTGTTGTAAAGAATTCTTCATTTAAAGTTGATAATTGTGCAAAATTGAAACAATACAGAAAATTAAATTAAATTAAATGAACTAAGTGATTAAATGTACTTAATACAAATTATTAATATGAAATAGAGTCTCCATTTTATTGTAAAACCAATTGCAGTCGGCGAGGCATTGAATTTACTAAATTTTGCAGTGGTTTTATATCTATTTCCGACCATTTCTGCATAATGGCCCGTTTTAAGTCCTTTAAGGACTCAAACTGCATTCCACCATCGTACACCTTTGCTGTAAGAACACCCCAAAGGTCCTCAATGGGATTTAGGTCTGGACTTATTGCGGGCCACTGCAATAAGGGGATATTCACTGACGTGAAATATAATTTCGTATGCTTTGCAACATGTATGGGAGCGTTATCCTGCTGAAATATCCAGTTCTCACCATGGAATTCCTCTGCAAATGGTATCAGTTCATCTTGAAGGAGCTCCGTATACATTAGTGAATTGATCCGCCCCGGCACAAAGCATATGGTAGACTTTCCAGCATAACTAAAAGCCGCCCATACCATCAGAGAGCCACCACCATGGTTTCGCTTATAGTATCTTTGCCGGGGATGCCTTGGGTCTCGCCAGTACTTGTGATTTCCATCTGGACCATCTAGGTTGAACTTTTTCTCATCACTGAAGATCACATTTTGAAACTCGCTATCCCAGAATTTATATTTTTCACAAAAGGCAGTCCGGGCTTTTTTATGTCGAGGCAATAGTTTTGGCATCCGCACCTTTGAGTCATATTGAAGGTGCAACTCCGTCCGGCAAATCTGTTGCACTCTCTGCCTACTTATTGGCAACTTCAATTCCGCCTTAATTTGGCCGCAACTCATTGTCTTGGTCGTTGCCATCGCTTTTATGTGTCGTTTCATGCGCGCATCTATTTTTGGAGCTGCTCCCTTGCGGTTGTTTTTTGCATATTTAGCCGGATATTTCTAGCAAGAATTAGACTGGTAACTATTAGACTTTGACTCAACAGCACCTATATATCTCTTGAAGAGAATTTTTTTTAAATTTTGGGATGAATATAACTTTAGATGACTTTTACCTTTCCATGTTTAAAAAGCAGGGTAATTATAATTTCGAACACATTTCGAACATAAATATTTTTTTATCTATGGCAGAGTTAAATTATTTTTATTTGATTGTTTTTATATTGTATTTTAGAGGTGCTCTATAGAGAGGTGCAACAGTATAGAAATGCTTTTTATTGCTTCCGGGACTTGGCTATAATCAGCTCGCTGATTTTGGTGAATGGACATAGTTCCGGAGGTACAACCGAAAACTGATTTTGATCAATAGTATCCTTTGAATAATCTTGTGAATAGGAGTCATGAATTTTCCTCTCAATGAAAGCACAGAGTCCGTGCACTAACACCTACATTATTATCAACAAAACAGATCCATATAACTCTTGGGGTATTAGTAGTACTGAATCCAAAAGCCATCCGAAGTGCCTAGATTGACTGAAAACATATATTTGGCTGATGACTTTAAATTCTTATCGGACTCTAAACATCTGTACCTACAATCTGCGCTTATATGTAAGCCTTTAACGGCTTCAGGTTCAAAATGTATTACTTTCTTAACTATTGGAGTATGAACTTAAAAATATATAAAATAAATATATAGAAGCAGCTTGTATTGCCATAAACCCTTTCAATTCGCCATTAGTGCCGTTCTATTTATCCGAGTTTACTTTGATTAAATTAGATAAATATTTAATAATAATAGATGTCGTTAAAAATCACAAAAATCGTAATATCTGAACAACTGCGGGGAGCGTGACAAAAAATTAAAATAAACTTGACCTGCGTGGGGTTTATAGAAGCCTGTGTGCTACATTTGGTTTCTTCAGCTCTTATAGTCTCTGAGATCTAGGCGCTTACACAGACGGACAAACAGGCAGGCGGACCTGGCTATATCGACTCGGATGTTAATGCTGATCAAGAATGTGTGGATTTTATAGAGTCGGAGATGTCTTGTTCTCCCAGATATATACATTATAATGAACACAAAATTTATATACATATATAAAATGCTTTGTCCTGATTGACTGACTGATATATCACAGCCATGGCCAAACCACATGTTCTAGAGGATTTTATAGGGTCGGAGATGTCTTGTTCTCCCAGATATATACATTATAATGAACACAAAATCTATATACATATATAAAATGCTTTGTCCTGACTGACTGACTGATATATCACAGCCATGGCCAAACCACATGTTCTAGAGACTTGAAATTTTTTTTTAAAAAAATCATCGTATGGGTATTTTTATTTTTCAATTTCACCTACAAGTTATTTTAAAAAATAAAAAACATTAATTTAAATTGCATTAAATACAATACACAAGCATGCGTGTGTAAGCATGCAACTGAAAGAGAGCCAGAGAGCAGTAGAGCCATGGCATTCGTTTTTGTGTTCGCTCTCACAAGTGCGTAAGTGCGAGCTAGACTACGAATGTTGTTGTTGTTTTGTTCCTGTGAACATTGAATTGATTTATATTGCGTTCTTTGTCATACATACAAAATGAAGAGCTGCTTGAAACATTGAACCATTCGTGTTGATACCGAATTGAATGAGTTGTCAGCGCGCACATTAGTGCACATACATAAGATCGAAATAGAAACCCTTTTTTAAATTTTCATCTGCAATTTATTTTTGAAAATAAAAAATATTAATTTAAACCGAATTTAAAATGCATGTTCGCAAAATCCATTTACTATTTACAGATCCGTGCCGAATTATGGACTTATTGTCAGTTGGGCTTATTGTAGGTTAAAAAAGTTCGATAAATGAAAATAGGCATTTTACCTCTTTGGTGTTGTGGAAATGACAAAATAATTTTAATAATAATATTTATATTTACCTTTTAATATAAAAATCTCTAAAAATTTAAATGTGTGGGTCTGAGTCCGAGAGAAGTCAGAACGCCCACTAGTACAAATATAAAAAGGAACAAAAATTTTAACCGACTAGTTCCCAAATACAACGATATATGCCGACATTTGATTTTTATAGTTGCTTGATATGTCACGCAGATGAAACAGGGAAAAGCGGAAAATATGGCAACTTCTGCTAACTCTACTGTAGGACAAGCGGCTTTGCCTGTACAATGCTTAGACTGTTGGACAATAACTTTATATATATGGAAATGTAAGAAAAAATATATGGAATTCTAGCCGCCCTCCGCCGCGCTCCGGGTCGCTCGCCTAGTTTTTAGTCGATGCCCGGTGGAGGAGGAGGAGGAGGAGATGCAGCAGAAAACTTCTTTATCGAATAGAGAGATACTAATAGACTAAGATTATATTTATAAGTCGTACTATGAATTTGTTAAATATATTCTAGGATTAAATAAAGAATTAAATAAATAAACGGTTTCAACCACCAATTTCGCGTTTCGTCGTATATTACTTCCGATTGCCAACCAGTATTCTCGTCATATTATACCCCAAGCATTAGTACCCTATTTACCTGATTTATAACTAACTTTAAAGCTTATGATGTTTTCTACCAACTCCCTAAAATTTAAAAAAATATTTTCTGGTTTAAAACATTTGATTTTTCCTGCGCCAAATGAGAAGTGGTGTCACTGCACAGTGGTTCCTCTTGTATGAAGACGCGGCCATTAATACTTCCAGTGCAGTTAGAAATCCTATATTTTACCTCAGGTATCCAATAGAGCATCAGAAAGCATGGTGTAAAAATTGTAAGGATTGAAGCCCCCCATCCTCGCCAAAATGCAAAAAACCCTTTTTCAAGCTCCGAAAAGTAGGCAGTATTTTTTTAAGCAAACAAAACCTGGTTAATTCACATATATTTATGATATAACTGCATGCTCTGTAATAGCAGGTTCATGAATTAACACCTTATGAACTGTTGCCGGCAAATTGTACCATGGATATTTTTTGATCAGTTGCTTGGAAGTTTCTTAAGCGTACTCGTTAAACTTATTGGTATTAATTTTGTAGCCCGATACAATAGCTTGAAGTATAGTGGCACAACGATGGATCAAGTTTTCATCTATTCCTGTAATCTCAGATGACAATTTTGGATTAGAAGGGAATTTTCTAGCGACATTACCGTCGTTTGATGATCCTCTACCCCCATCTCTGGGCTTGTCAACTATAAATCCCATTTTTTCGAAAAAATCCTTTTACATTTTATGCTTCCTTTCCATATATATGTTTTCAATACATTTCATATGTTCGGCCAATTCAACTATGTAGCTCTCATTCTCAATATCATGTTGTACAGCAGTGATAACTTCTTGTAATTTTTCTGCATAGGTACCCTTTTTTGTGCACCATAAATTAAAAATGTGATGGCGTTTAAACACACGCTGATACAAATCGCCGTCTAAAACCAAATCGAATTTTAACGGAAAAAATAACAAAATAATAAATTTAAAGAGCATTAAAAATTTTACACATAATTGAAAAACAAAATCACACAGACGGCACAATAAAAAGACAAAACAGAGACTTCGTTGGCAAATTTGAACTTGAAAAAATTGGGTTAGTATATTAACGATAACAAGCACATCCGCAACTTTCCGCAAAAATCTGTAACAGTTTTTTTTACCTCAAGAAACTCTTTAATACAATGACATAAACATATATTTTGGAATTTGGCCGGAACACAACTAAAACCATACGTAAATATAAAAAGATGTTCACAAAATACACAAAAAAGGTTAAATCAAATATAATTACACAAAAAATATTAAATCAATCAAAATAACTAAACATAAAGAATTTATTAAACTAAATACCTTCAAATTTAAATTCCATTTTAAAATATGTCAAACAGATAAATATCACCGACGTTCTCACTCTTTGAAGTTCGCTTTGTTCTCAATAAAAATGCAATACGTCAAAATAAGCGTAGCAAATGAACACTTGTTCGCGACTTCAATTCTATTTTTAGAAAGTACCGTTAGTTTTCTAGACATAACAGGTTTTGTCTTGATATGTGCGAATATTTTTTGTTTACTTTTTGCGCAAATTTATTGATTCTTTTTTTTGAATTTTGGCCTCTGGGGGAACCACAGTGCACTGTGGACCTGAGGACCGTCAGCTTTAACCTAACCCAATTGGGTACTCTCCGTATAGAGTATTAAAACCCAGATTTAATGGACTTTGACACACTTCATCTGACAGTTTGCCAGACATGTTAGGAACGTACATTTATTTTAAGATGATTTGAATACTGTCAGAGCCTGTTACATACCTGCATGCAACATACACTCAGAAACAAACGTATTTGAGTTTCAAAAATATGAACACCATCAACACTAGAGTCAATATAGTCATGTACATCTTTGTGAATACAGTGACTCATTTTACAAAATTGAATGTTTAATTAAGTTTAATACCCCCTATATCTGTCAGCATTAAAACACAATTTGTAAATTATTAGCAATGTTTCTATTATGCATTTTTTTTTAATTTATATACATTACCGGCATACATGAAATTATATCTGAAAACACATAATGCACGATTGGAATGGTATTGTATGATCCATAAATTGCTAGAATTATCTCATATAGCAATTGTTCTTTTTAATTATTAGAAATGTTTGTATTTACGTATGTATAACTTGTTTATATAAATAGTATAAATGCATATATGTACAATTTGAGAATAGTTTGTCCTCGAATTACTTGTATGTCCATTTGTAATTTCCCATTATACAAATGATACAAATGCTCTCTTATTTTTGTATGCAAATATATATATCTAATTTAAGCTAATAGGTATTCGGTGTTTTAATAAATTTAAAGTCTTATTTATGTATACTTATAAACGATTATGTATGTATGTATGTGCCTGTCGCTGCTGGTAGACTCAAGTGGGAAGCAATTTCTTGCGAAAGGTTATGGCTCGCATAGATAATCTCGGAACAAATGAAGATGAGCTTTCCACTTTTCTTCATTTTTGTTCTTAGGTATTAAGTATATTAAATTAAAATTAAGTTAATAAATATTTCCGTTCATATTTGTATATTACAAAAGCGTCGCGCTTACTTTGTTAGTGTTATCTCAGGCTTAGGATACAGGTAGGGCCAAAGAGCAGAACACATATGACATAATGGAAGTGCTTGAAATTTTAAAAACTTCTATAGTTTAAAATACCATCGTAATATTCTCAAAAAATTATCATCGACTTGGTGTTGCCGATGTAGCAGATGGTATACTTATGACGGTTGCAGAAACATTGCCATGACTAACACCTACACCTGGTGTACTCCCTACTATACCTATAGTATGATCGGGATCCTTTTTCGTAGTTATCGGAGACCGATTCAATGGATCTATGGTTATCATATGTTGTACTGGCATATTCAATGTTGGCGGTGGCGGTCCTGCCACTTTTCCGATTGTTGGTAAGTGCGTTTGTGATTGTTGCGAAGGCGATGGAACAATAACACTTACACCTGGAGGTGGCTGCATCCGAAGATGAGTAGTAGGTGGACCCAAAGGACCTGCCGATGGTGGAGGTATGGGACTAGGTTCTTTACCTCTCAAATGAGCGGCGGACTGTGCTGCATAGATGCTTAATACCTTCTGACGCTCCTCAGCTTCGTGACGAAATGCAGCCTCCATTATGGGATTGTATCGCAAGATAGGTGCATAGGAGTCACGGTACGGATCAATACCCCATGCTGGCGGGCCAGACGGGGGAAATGTGTGAGTGGCCCTCCGACTCCTAATGTAGGAGGCATCATGTTGCGTGAAAGATGAGATGCTGATGATGGTAACACATGCGACGGTCCATGACGTCCGTTAACCATGAAATTAGCATGATGATGTGCTGCTGCTACGGCTGCATTTGCCTGTGCCGCAACCAACGATGAGGCATGATAACGGGGGTCCCCAACAGCACCTTGTGCCGCTACGCGCATAAGCATCACTTCTTGTTCCTCTTTTGAACGCGGATGTTCCTCTTTAATGCGTATTTCGCTATTATGTTCACCAATGCTACGATGAGGGGATCGATCCCGCGGTGTTGATGATAATACAGTGATTGCCTGTTTATTACTCTCGTTAATGCGATGTTGCTGCAATAATCTTTCACGTTCAATCTCACGGCGCTCAATTTCACGTCGCTCACGTTCTTTACGTTCTCGTTCTCTTTCCCGTTCTTGTTGCTCACGCTTTAATTTTTCTTCTTTTTCTTTTCGTTCACGTTCTTCACGTTCTCGCCTCTGACGGTCACGTTCCCTCTGTTCTCGTTCTCTTTCTCGGACCTCACGTTCGCGTTCTCGTTCTTCTGCTTCGCGCCGAGCATTTTCAAGAGCAGAATCAGATTTGATAGCCCAACTACTTGGCCCAGATGCTGCTGCGGGATGGTACGTCACAGATCGTGGAATAGAACTTGTTCTGAAAAATAAGTTACAAGCAAAATTTGTTATTATCTTAAATAGGTACATTTACGTACAAATATATATAAATAAATCTGCAAACAATACGTAGAAAGTCATTCAGGCACATGGCAGCACAAGAATTGCGATATTCGTAATAAATTAAATTTAACAATTAATTTACACATTTAAATCCATGGGATAATAAGCGTCACTTTGAATCTGGTTTCCAGTTAACAAGGAGCTGAATGGCCGTTTCATCCCCAAGGTCAGAGGCGCATCTAGACATTGCGCGGCACGGGACAAAACAAAATGTAGGACGCCGTATGTGCTTTATTATTTTTATTTGTTTATATTTTTTATACAAAGACTGTTCAAATTATAATACTATCACAGCACTAAATTAGCACATGATTGCTTTTTAGTGCTATATTAAAGTTGTCGTTATATGAGTGATTCTACTGAAGCCATTCCTCCGGAAGCGAAAGTTTAAGGCAGTTTCGGTGACTACAGCTCTTATATAGTCATTGAGATCGAGGCGTACAAACGGACAGACGAACAAACGGGCATTGCTATATAGACTCCGCGATTGATGCTGATAAAGAATGTATAAAATTTATAGGGTCTGACATGACACCGTTTGCCTGTTAAACACATTTTTTATTGAAACAATACTAGTAATTTTTTTTAAATTTCATTTTAGTTTAACTAATTTTTCAATATTTTCAGAACAATTATCTGGTATATCTCTCTCAGCACTTTACGTCGCTCGTCAACCGATTGACTTACGGAAATGCATGAAAAGAAGACCACTTACAGTTCAATTTCAATTATTCGGACTACCCTGTTGTCCATACACTTACATTTTTTCAATGAAATATTCTGTAATCCGGGCAATTCACAAATTTATTGTTTCAGAAACATGATCAAATTTTTTTTTGTTAAAAAAAAAAACCTATCAAGCCGGATTGTTGAAGTCGAAACCCCGACATTTGAAATACCCGTTGTATACTTCTAGGAGCTTGAATGCTTTTAACAATAAAAGTGTTTTATGGCCGTTCTGGCCAATCGATCTTAATGCGATTACTTACAAATGTATATAATATAACGTATTTTTTAAAAAGCGGAAAAAAAATTATTCACTCTGCCAGCCATTTTAAATGGTTCCCTTTAATTGGACTTAAGGAAATAATCAGATTTGGCAGTAATTTATTTATTTATTGTCAGGCTATAAGCAGCCGACATTTAAAATTTATATTTACATTACAAAAAAATAAAAATTATTAATAAAAAGTAAATCTATTTTAATAAAATTAATATTAATTTAAAATATAATATATTTTATTTTATTATATTCTAGGGATATATAAAAAATTAAAAAAAAGATAAATTAAATAAATTGGTCCAACATTTGTTGCAAGGATTGGGGAAAACCCAGAAAAAACCAATCAGACCAATGTAGAATTTGAGAAATATTAGTTAGTTAGATTAGTAAGATATAATAATATAGAGGCCTTAATAGTTTGTGAAGCACACTCCAAACTAATAGTACGGTATAGATTGTTATAGTCAGTACACATAATACGAAAAGGTTCATGCAAGGCCCAATTAGTGGTGCAATGCTGAAGATATAGGGGGTTAAAGTTACGAGTAGGTCTAAAAGGTATGTTAAAAGTTATTTCGTCCAATAAATTAACTGAGTCAACTTGACCCAGTAGTAATTTATGAACGAAGATTACTCCAAGCATAATTCTACGATTAGTGAGAGAGGGGAGATTAATTAATCGGAGTCTACTAGAGTAAGAAGGAAAAGGGATTTCAGAGTTCCAACTCAAGCCACGAAGAGCAAATATTAAAAATTGTTTTTGAACTGATTCAATTCTGGCATGATTTCAAGGAAAATCATCAAAATTAGTGGGAAATGGCAAGCAATAGCTAATCTGTAAATTTGGTTAGGATATCACGAAAATTATAAAAGCTATTCATACCAAAGTTTACTTTGTATCCGATTCCTCTTATAAGATATAGTAATCCAGTGCAAATCTAAAACCGTAAATAACTTAAATGCCAAATCTTGATAACCCAACCAAAAATACAAGCAATGAGCTTAGTGTTGAACAAATGTGGATGAGCCTGAAGTAATCGACGGCAACCCAATGCACCTATGTCTATTCGATAAGAATATTAACGCATCGCTAGCACTGTTTTACACTGCGAACTCGATCCAGATGACACTTCAATTAAATGCAGTGAGGGGTCTCCTTATTTGCGACGCTATGCGTGTGCTGATGAAGGTGAGTTACGAGACTTGGACCACCCTGAGCTATACTGGTCCATTTTGAGAACAGGACACCAATACATACATTAATAACGAACATTCGGACGACAAAATATAAAGGCGACCTCACTAAGTTCAAAAACGATCTCGAACTAATATCAAATCGCGTATGTAACAGGCTCAACCTAAGCGGAACTCCCAGCGAAAAATTAATGCACCAATCATCGCTAGACGACTTTTTAAGTCAATGTATCTACGATGATTGCCTAAAAGAATATTGATTAGATCGAGTAGATTTGATATAAGTACACCTTTGAAGTTTGGACAAGTAGCCATGGAAAAGGGAATATTAAATAATTGGTTCCAAACAAGTAGTGTATTTTTAAAACTGATTTGACAAGCAAATCACAAGCGACAAAAAGCAACCAAAATAATCAAAGACAAAATTTTCATTGATTCCTCAAAATTCTAAACCGAAGTATACATTAAGATATATTCCAATTCAATTTATATTCCACAACCACATTTTTCTCGAAACCAAGTTCCTATTCAACCGGCTTAAGTTCAAATCCATAGCTCGCAAATAACAGTTGAGCGTTTTTTTCTTTATGCGCAATATCAGAGCAGAAGCGAAAATGCTCAAAAATTCGCTCTCACTCTGAGCAAGAGTCTATTTTTCTATTTTGCATCGGCTTTCGCTTGAGTGTTGTTGTTGAGTTTTTTGTGTTGATCTCTTTAAACGATTCTCTTCTCGGAATCAATAAAATTGTCGTTCGCGAGTTGAGACTCAGTAAGTGAGTAAATGACAGAATAAGTTACTGCAAAAACTCTTTGAAACACTCTTCACATTAATTTGCTCTGTTGACAAAAAAAGGAATATTTTTTAAAAAGAATATTTATTTATTTTTTACTTATGGTTAAGCTTAGTAGTATGCAACTCAAGAATATTTTGTGTATTTTGAGTGATAATTTACACAAAATGTTTTTGCGTCGCAAATTAATATGCATCACTCGCTTAACAACGTTTTGCTTCATTTCACTCAAGCAAATACTCGCACTCTAAGTGTAACAAAAGAGAAAAGGAAAAAACGATTGTAGTCCGAGCGAGAGCGAGCTAAGCGAACAGCCGTTGCTCGCGAGTTTTTTTCGCAAATACTCAGGAAAGAGACTTATTTGAAGACGACGCAAACCGCTCAACTGTTATTTTCGAGGTATGTTCAAATCAATTTCAATAAAGCCCACAGTTTAACCCAATGCAAAAATCAAACTCGGCAAAAGCCAGAATTTAGAGTTCCATTCAACCGACAAAGGGAAAGTACACAAAAGAGACGTATAGAATCAATGGAAGTTGTTGAACATTTTCGGCTACAAGCCTCGGTGAATCAGCAGGAGTATGTTGAACAGGAACAGGAGTTGGGTCAACAGGACCAAGAATTTTACTGATATCGAATCAGATAGATCCGGTGGCATATGAGCAGGATCAGGAATACCTACTGCAGGATCTATAAAACTGCCAGAACAGCCAGATTTTCAACTTCCACAAAAATATTAACTATCGAGGATGAACGTTGTAAATGCCTAATAGATACCGGGTCAATCGTAAACTTTTGCTCACCAAATAATTGAAAAAATATAACGCCCATTAAATTAGCCAATTCATTAAAACAATTATTATACCACACATGAAATACGTAAAGTTACCAAGTATGCTGAACTCAGCAGATAAAATGTATGTTCATCTTTTTGAGAAGCAGAAACTAACGAGAACAGTGGAACGCTAGTGTTGATTTCACAAAAGGATCAGTAACTGTAAATAACACTGAGTATTCAATTATCAGTCCCCACCAAGAACCAAAAATTGAAGATATCAAAGAAGTTGAACTTGACCAACATGAATGGCTAGGCAAGATTGAAAAAACGAATAAAAAGAAACAGCGAATCAGCTAAATTCAGAAGAACAGAAAGTACTATAGAAAATACTTAAAGACTATACAGATATTCAATACGGTGACGTTGACGAATTAACTTTTACAACAAGCATTAAATACGAAATAAAAACAAAAGCAGAAGAATAAATCTACAGAAAAGCA
Organism: Drosophila sp. st01m; assembly: GCA_018901795.1. NCBI lineage: Eukaryota > Metazoa > Arthropoda > Insecta > Diptera > Drosophilidae > Drosophila > Drosophila sp. st01m. Next base: position 214,447 of record JAEIFG010001465.1, on the reverse strand, counting down.
TATCCGTATGCACAAATCCATGAAATAAAAGTGAACGACATGTTAAAACAGGGCATAATCAGACATTCAAATTCGCCATACAACAGTCCGTTACTAGTTGTAGGTAAGAAATACCGCAAATTTCGTCTAGTAATAGACTATGTGTATAGTAGATTAAATAAAGTAGTAGTAGATGACAGATTTTCAATACCAAACATTGATATTAGACAAGCTTGGCAGATGCCTGAACTTTATAACACTTGACTTGGCAAAGGGTTTCATCAAGTTCAAATGCACCCAGATTCCATCAAAAAGACAGATTTTTCGACAAAACATGGTCATTACGAATACACTCGTATTCCATTCGGCTGAAAAAATGCATCCGCTACTATCCAACGTTGCACGTTGCACCACGTATTAAATGGTCTCATTAGATAAGATTCCCTCGTTTATCCCGATGATATAATAATTTTATCAACTTCACTTCAAGAACATGAAAATTCCATAAAAAAAGTTCTAGCCTTTCTACAAAAACGCAATCTCAAATTTCAATTAAGTAAATGCACTTTCATCCAAAACGAAACAACATTCTTAGGTCACATAATAATATTTGATTACATTTAGCATGAGCCACAAAAAATAAACGCAATAAAAAGATATCAGATTCCAAGAACTCCAAAAGAAATAAAATCATTCTTAGGTTTAGCATGGTATTATCAAAAATTCATAAAAGACTTTGCAAGAATTGCAAAACCAATAACAAAGTGTCTAAAAAAAGAACAAATAATTGACATTCATAATGAAGAATATAAATATGCTTTTAATAAATTAGAAATGTTAAAAGCCAGTGACCCCATTTTGACACGACCCAATTTTAATAAAAAATTCACCCTCATCACTGATGCAAGTAATTATGCATTAGGTGCAGATTTGGCACAAGAAAATAAACCTATTTGTTTTGCTAGTCGAACTTTAAATGAGCATGAGATCAATTATTTCGCTATAGAAAAAGAACTATTAGCCATAGTCTGGTTCACAAAATATTTAGACCATATTTGTATGGTCGTAGATTCACAGTTCAAACCGATCACAAACCATCAGTATGGTTGGAGTCCCTTAAGAAACCCAACATGAAACTTTAAAGGTGAAAGCTTAAACTAAATAATTTTGATTTTGAAATAAAACACATACAAGAAAATAAACCCATATTGCAGATGCTTTGTCTAGGATTAGAATCAATGAATCATTTATTGGTGACGCACAATATAAAGACAAGTTGATACTTTAGCACTTTAGCAACAATACACAGTGTATCAGAGGGCGGAAGCCAGTACATCCAAATAACAGAACGACCAATTAATCATTTTATTGACTAATAATAATAATAAAAGGAACTCAGTTCAAGATTACAGCAGAAAAAAAGTTTACCAAAAACATTCCACAAGAAGAATTCGAAAATACAACAATCTTTGCACCGACGATCAGGAGTTTGCTCCTATACTAAGAACATAATTTTTCCATTAACCCTGACATATTGATAAACAGAGACCAACGAGAACAGTGGAACGCAAGTGTTGATTATACATAAGGATCAGTAACTTTAAATAACACGGAGTATTCATTTATCAGTCCCCACCAAGAACCGAAAATTGAAGAAATCAAAGAAGTTGAACTTGAACAACTTGAATGGCTAGGCAATATGGAAAAAACGAAAGAAATAGAGACAGTGAACAAGTTCAATTCAGAAGAACAGAAAGTACTATATAAAATAATTAATGACTCAAGGGATATTCAATACGGTGGCGTTGACGAATTATCTTTTACAACAAGCATTAAACACGAAATAAAAACAAAAACAGAAGAATCAATCTACAGGAAAGCATATCCGTATGCACAAAATGAAAGTGAAGTAAACGAACAAATCAACGACTTGCAAAAACGGGACATAATCAGATATTCAAAAATGTAAAATTTCGTCTAGTAATAGACTATAGAAATCTAATTCAGGTTACAATAGATGCCAGATCTCCAATGCCAACCATTGATGAGATATTAGACAAGCTTAGCTGAGCTTTATAACTCTTGACTTGGCAAAGGTTTTCATCAAATTCAAATGCACACAGATTCCATCAAAAAGACAGCTTTCTCGATAAAACATGGTCATTACGAATACACTCGAATGTCATTCGGCCTAAAAATGCACCCGAAACTCTTCAACGTTTCATGAACTATGTATTAAATGGTATCATTGAACAACGTTGCCTCATTTATCTCGATGATATAATAATTTTTCCGACTTCACTTCAAGAAAATGAGAGTTCCATAAGAAAAGTCTTTAAATGAGCAAATGCGCTTTCATGCAAAGGAAAACAACATTTTTAGGACACATCGTAACACCTGATGGCATAAAGCCTGAACCACAAAAAATAGAAGCAATACAACGATATCCGATTCAAAAAACTTAAAAAAAATTAAAATCATTCTTAGGTTTAGCAGGGTATTATCGAAAATTCATAAAAGACTTCGCAAAAATTGCCAATGACAATGTATCTTAAGAGAGAACAAATCATTGACATTCAGAATGAAGATTATAAAATGCATTTAGTAAAATGTTATAGCCAGCGATCCCATTCTGACACAAACTTATTTGTTTTGCAAGTCGAACATAAAATGGACATGAAGTCAACTATAGAAAACAACTATTAGCCATACAAAACATTTCCGACCTTATTTGTAGGGTAGATTCACAGATCAGACCGATCACAAACCATTCGATTGATTGGGGTTTCTTATGTAGCGATTGACTTGAACGCTCAGTATGAATTGTTTATTTGTAGGGTAGATTCCCAGATCAGACCGATCACAAACCATTCGTTTGATTGAGGTTTCTTATGGAGCGTTTGGCTTGAACGCTCAGTATGAATCAAATCATCCCCAACATGCGGATCGTTCGTGAGCGTTATTTTCGATCGTGTAACGATCCTGCCCGAAGTTGGTGGTTGATTTGTTTGATTCGATCGGATCGAATCAAACTCCACTGACTAGTTTAAAATAAAAGCGATACACAGCGCGCAAGCAGCACCGCTTTTGCTTCGATTTGCTTGCATTTTTATGCGTATATGTGTATGTGTGTAAATGCAATGGTACATATTTAGGGCGAATATTTAATATTGTATATTTCGGATTTTGGGGCATACCAAAAAGGTGTAGGCTAGTAGGAAGGCTGCGACACAAGTACCGGGAGGGTATGCAGGCTTCGCACAAACTTTTGAAATTTTAGCAGTACAAAAATATTTGTTTCCTTTTCTTTTTTTCATATACTTTAATTTCAAACATTGTCTGGAAATCGGCTAATTGATATTTATATATTTAATATTAATTCACTGTAACAATTCATAAAGTAATTAATTAAAATGTAAACAAATTATTGAAATGTGTGTACATAATTGCATTTGTATACAAACGCATACACATAAATATAAATAAGTATGTATGTTTACGTGCACATTCACTCAGAAAAGAAACAGACCCATACAACAAGACACTCTCGATTTCGATCATACTCGATCGATTATGAACGCTCAACAATCATTTCGATCATGGCTTCACGATCACGATCCATGATGGTCGAAGCGAATTGCTTAAAAACAAAAAAATCGTGAACGCTCCTTGATTGTAAGCAAAAAAACACGGATTTCGATCGAGCTACTTCCGACCGATCCGATGATTTGATTTGATTGAATTGTTCGAACGCATGTTTAATCATATTTTATTATACCCGTTGAAGTTCTCTGGTAGGAACTAAAAATACAACAATCTTTTGCACCGACGACCTGGACTTGCTCTAATACAAGCACCATAAAATATATGACCTTTTAAATTTAAGAATTAGAGGTAAATTAACCAAATCCATGAAGCTAAAATATATATAAAAAGTATAGAGATTTCAAAGAAATTATTTTAAATTTACATAAAGATAAATATCACCGAGAAATAGAAAAAATTGTGAATAAATTTAAAGCTTTAAACTTGTATATTCCCGATTATCATAATTTATTACAAAACATAATTACAAGCTTGTTAAAGCAGGAAAAAGATTTACCAAATTACCAATAGAAATTACATAGAAACTTAATAAAACCGAAGAAAAATACATGAGAGATTATTACATGAATAACAGAAGAAATTATTGGACATGTATTGACGATTAATCTAAATTTATGGTGGCCGGTAGAACGCCCGCTAATATATATTTAAAAACTTTTACATTATGTTCCATTAAAACCATTTGAATCTCCACTGTATACAGTGTTACTTTATTCAGATATTATTCAATATCTTACTTAATACACAAGTCTTATATGTAACCTCTAATATCGGGTACATATAAAATGTTTTATCTAGTGATTTTTAGCTTAAAAAATGTTTGTTCATTTATAAAACAGCCCATTGCATTTATTTTCTTGTATTTCTTTATAAATTTGTTGAATTTGCGGTGCTTTGCTTTCAAAAATATAAAAGACAATTACGTATTAAGCGTAAAGGGTATTTCAATGTGCGTATGTTTTATGTTTTGCTTACTTAGCAAGCGACGAGCTCTGCCTGCCAACTGAACTGAATGTCAAAATAATTTCCGTCGCACATTGGGTCCACGACAAAAATTTTTCGTGACCGCAATCTCACGGAATTTGATTGGACACTTTTGCTCGTATGAATTGAGTTCTCTCAAGGTTATTCGCTTAGTTATATAGCAATGACTTATTTATTTCAATGCCTTAATTAGCACTTTCGTCTAAATCCCAATGACTCTACAGCACATGTTTTGAAAACGACAATACTTGTCGGGTTGCAAAATTCGGAACACCGATGAACTCCTTTGGCAGGTATTACATACGTTTTAGGAATTGGGAACACATCCGAATATTGAGCCGCTTGATTCGAATGACAGAGCATTTGTGACCCAAATGTAAGGCCAATATTATACAGCACTACCTACAATCGACACCCAAAGTCAGTACCTTAATTAAAATATACCATCTATTGTCCAACATATTCACGAATTTGTTAAAAATTTTTGACAAAAATGCATACACATATTTTATGCGCAAGCAATAATGCAACGCGATTAAAATGCATTGGAAATAGTTACGTGTTAATTAAATACTAAAATTACCCAAATAAAAGTGATTGGAATTATAGATTAATGTAAAAAAATTACCCTTTAAGCTTTATTGAATACATTGAATTTTTTTTAGTTTTACATTTTAGCTAAACGAGAGTAACTTACTTACATAATTTGCAATTTACCATCTTTTGGGGTAACAGAAAATAGTAACTTAAATAATACGAGCTTATTGATACGGTAGCTTCTTAAGAATGTGTCAATCGACTTATAATCGGTAAGAGACAACAAATTACTCTAAGCATATCATATAAAAGCCAATTAATGATCATTAAATAAAATATTTACCCATAAAAAATGTGATTTATTACTAACTGAACTTGTACAAACAAAATGTTATTTTTAAAAGCCGTTGGTTTAAAAACGAACAGAAAAGTTATTTTATTTATATATTACTTTTTAATTTGGTGCTTAAGTTTGATGTAAGTTTTATTATTTTTAAACTTAAAAAACACATTTCTGGCTTTGACTGTATGGCCTTTGGCTATCTGCGGGCGGCGTGTAATACATTTGAAACAAGCTCCAACCCAATTGGAGTATGTGTTGGTTGCTCTAGCTCTTATAGTCGCTGAGATCATTTTGTTCATACGAATGGACAGGCAGACATACAGACGGACATGGCTATATCGACTCGGTTGTTGTTGCTGATCAAGAATATGTATACCTTGTAGGGATTGAGATGCCTCCTCCTCCTTCTACCCCGTAAGATTTGTCATGATTTACAATTTTGTCACAGTGTGTTATATAAGTTTATTACTAATTTATTATTGTAATAATAATTCTTTTGTATAAACACTGAAATAACTTAGCAGGCAAATTTGTATAATAAGGTATCATGTCATTCGCTACTGTTTATAATCAAGAAATATTTATTCATCACGAATAAAGTTTTCTTTTAATTTTAAGTCTGCCGATAGTCTCCACTGTTCTTTCGGAGATCGATCATTAACGTAGTAAATATATGCTAGAAACAACGGCCTTAGATCTCAAAAGAATTGAAAATACACGAAAATGATATAACTTACGTTGACTTTAGTTAAACAGCCTCTCTTGACACGTTGTTTTATTTATTACGTGCAAAATTAGTATTATATTTTAATGTCTGTTAAGGAAATTAAATTTCGGAACCATAAGCATATTATTCATTTCTCCGACCAATACCCGCGAGCAAAGCGAGAGCCAAGTTTGTGGGCGAAGTCCACTTGTTTTATTATATTTTTTTATATTCAGCTAGATTTTCAAAAGTGAAAATCTGTAAAAGAATTTAGGTCGAAAAAGTGACAAAGGTAACATTTAGAAATTTTAGCATAAATGCACCGTTGAAGTGAAAACAAGCATGTATATCACGTAGCGTACAAACACTTTTTTGTTTAAAATCTAATTGCTGATTTTGCCATCAATGCATTAAGCTTTTTGCGCCAAATAGTTTTGTTATTAAAAACAATAACAACGTTATGTTTTAACGTTTTAAAAGAAATGACAACTATGAAATAGCACTATGGGCGATTTTTCGATTTTCGGAATAAAGTCCAATTAAAAAATTTAACGAAGAATCTTTAATTACAATATAAAAATATTTATTTTCGGTTGGGCGGCAACTCTTTTTTGTGGCAGCTCTGCACAGTCAGTTAATTTTTAATAACATATGCGTGTGAAATTTTCGATCCCAATGTATGGTGACTTTCAAAAGATAAAAAGCGAAACTGTAAAAAGTTGCACAAGCTAAATATGGATAAATGTTCTTGCGGAATGAAAAAAAATGTTTGCTGCCAAGGAACAAAAGATGACAAGTTATGTGTTAAAGTACATGGTCTATAGTGTAATTATCATTTTTTACAATTTTTTGAATAAATCGAATTTAAAAACTGTTATTTTGCTTGTACAGGGACCCAATCCCCAATATATTTTTTCTTCTGAAGTTTTATTATTATTTCTACAAAATTTTAAGTGCTTATTTTTACTTTTTGAGTTTTTCACACAGCTAAATGAGGAGGGATTATTGAAATTAAAAAAAAATAATTAATTCCACTTTAACCTAATTAACGCACAAAGAAATTCTCTTCAAGTCTTTAAGTCTTTATTATATTAAGAGTTAATGCATACAAAGGCATTACCGTACTACGTTTTCATAAATTACTTACCTCCACGCATCTAAATGTCCATTCAATGAAATGTCACGTCCAAAATGTGTCAAGCCGCCAAATCCAAATGATCCCACATACCTGCCAAATGGGGAAACTGATGTCCCTGTCAGAGTTTTTTGACATATTAACATAAATGGTTCAGTGAGAAAATATTGCTTAAGATCATACCGATATGGCTAGGTGGTGCTCCAATAAAACTTGCAGCTAGAGGTGAAGTTTCAAAGGGTAATCTCCCGTACGTCGCTGCTGAAGGTGTTTCTCCTGACCGATGAAGTAAATGCGGTGACGAGGTATTTATAGATAAGGACTTCATGCCAATTACTGATGATGACCCGCTTGTTGCTACCACATTTCCATTAGTAACTAAAGAAGTTACGTTGTTTGCGGCTATGGCACCGACAGCAGTGGTAGAACAACTGGTAATGTTGATTCCGTTGCCAATTGAACCAGACGTTCCAGAGATGGCATTGATACCGCAACTACTATGACTCGTACTCACAATTGCCGCAGAACATACTGATTTTTCAGAGCTTTGCTTGTTTTGGTGATAGTAAATTTCCCACGCAATGCGGACATGCATAGCATTCCAACGACCAGTTTTCTAATGTAATATAAGAGACAATCCAAAATATGAGCATATAATAGTAGCTCTAGGTAAATTTTTAGTGCTTGCACTTTGTGCAATTAATAAGAAAACGGAATTCCGAACCTCGATCAATTTTCAATAAGTTGTAATCAAAAATAACAATCACTGTGGACAATAGTACACGCTAGTGTTAAAAGCAGAGATGGCAGATCGAAATAAATTTTTTTTCCAAATTGATGTATTATCCAGGGATTGCATTTAAAACTTATTTTTACCATCAAATCAAATAAAAACCTTTTAAAATCAATAATACAAATATTTTACCCATTACTTTAAAAAATAAAATAAAAAAATGGAACACTGTGTTCGTTAAAATATGTGTAGCAAAGAGAAGGCGGGATCTCCGTCTGTGTGAGCACCTAGATCTCAGAAACTTTAAGAGCTAGAGCAATCAAATTTGAAACACTGACTTCTGTAAAACCCACGCAGATCGTTTGTTTTAAAGTTTTGACACGATCCCATCCGCCCCCGCAAATCGTGATATAATATGAAACCAACGGTTTATTGAATTTTACGATAACAGGTAACTAACGTTATCTGTTAACTAACGTTATCTGTTATTATCTATAATCCTATTTAATCGTATAAGGATCGGATAGCAGTTAAAATTTTTAAATCAATAAAGCTCCTTAAAGCGTATAAATGATATTCCTCTTGTCTGATCCCAAATATAACATCTCCGACTAGCTATTAATATAAAAATTAATAATGAAAATTATTTATCCTTTATCATAAAAGTCAAAAAAAAAAATTATTTTTTATATTTTATGTGTACTTTTAAGACATAAGATGTATTACATGAAAGTTATTACGCCACAAATGGTCGATGTCCCTAGATATTGGTAAAACACCACTTGGTTTAATTTATTTATTATCACTGACAACATAAAAAAAAAACTGTTTTTTATATATATTATAATAAAATTTTAAAAATTATTTTGAATTTTAGATTTGATTCATATAAATCAATAATAATATTGTATTTTATTGTCTAATAAAATTTGATTCAAGCTATAAGATAATAGAATTTTTTAAATAAATATTATGTTTGAATTGTAAAACGGTATTGATTGTTGAGATCGGTTGAATCGCATCTGGTTGGCATGGTAGGTTCGTTCATATACTAGATTTTAATGATTCATTTTTCCAAGGACGCATAATAAAGCTGTGTAAAAAACGTACTAAAAAAATCATCTATATGTGGACCCATTAGAATGTAATTCGATCAGAATATGTAAGATAAACTTAATTTCATAATCTATACATTTGAAACATACTAAAACTTGATTTTCGACCGATCCTTAATATAGAAATTAAATAAAAATTTAAAAAAAACAAATTTGATCTGCGTGCGGTATTTATGAGCCTACAACAACCTTTAACAACGGGTTCAAGGAGATGAACGGACGGACAATTTGACAAACATGGCTTAATCGACTCGGCTGTTGATACTGTTCCGGATTATACATTCTTTAAGGGGTCCGCCACCCTCCTTCTACCTATTACTTATATACTACCCAACACTTTACACGCCTTTTTGCCCATTTGTCAACGTTACAAAAAATTTCACAAGTAAAAAAAAATAACTACCTTAAAAAGTAGTTTAATAGTTATAGTTCATTATTATTTACTAGTGGGCCCGCTTTTGCGTCCTTGCTTTGATTAGACGCAGATCCCCACTTAAAGTATCAGAAATATTTATATTAAAAGGTTAATATAACTATTATCATTAAAATTATTTCGTCATTTGCACACCACAAAAGAGATAAAATGCATATTTTCATTTTTCAACCTAGTGGCGCCATCTAACAATAAGCCCGCAATTCCTTACGGATTGACAAATAGTACATAGATTTAACGAACATGCATTTTTGATTTGATTTAATAAATATTATTTATTTTTAAAAATAAAAAGCAGGTAACAATTTAAAAAAGAGCTTCTGATTATATCTTATATTAGTGAGCAAATAACCCACATAGAGTTTATTTCATACAACCAAAAGTGTCCAAGAAAATGCCTACTATTATAAAATACACTTTATGCTTTAAACGTTATTGCCTTTAATATTTTTGAAGGCAAAACACCGAAAATTTAACAAATTCATAAAGAAAGGCTATATAAGTGCAATGGGCTGTTTTATAAATAAAAACAAATTTCTTAATGTAGAAATTTCTTAATAAAACATTTTAATGGTACAGGGTATTAGAGACTACATACAAAACTTAAGGGGCGGCAACGAATAAGTAAAGCCTTGTCAGAGCAGCCCATTCATATGTACACACTTATGTATGACAAAGAATGCAATAACAATCACTTATTCGTTCACAGAAGCAAAACAACAACAACATTGGCGATCTTGCTCACGCATGTGCGAAACATGAACGTTTTCAATGCTTGCTTACCGAGCTCGCATTTAAAGCAATTTAATTATATGTTTTTTATTTTTTTTTTTTTTTTTGTGTTGCAGGTAGAATTAAAAAAAATACCCATACGAATCTGGAAATCTTTTTTTCTGATTTTCTCTAAGACTTGTGGTTTGGCCATGGCTGTGATATATCAGTCAGTCAGTGAGTCAGTCAGTGAGGATAAAGCATTTTCAACCTTTTAAATATGCAAAAAAATTTGTACGTAAGCAATGATAGTTTAAAGAACATTATTTAAATAGAATGACTAATAGCCGCCTACCTAATATACTTATATCAATTTTATTTATTTATTGTCAGGCTATAAGCAGCCGACATTTAAAATTTATATTTATACTAGTGGGCCCGCTTTTGCGTCCTTGCTTTGCTCGGACGCAGATTCCCACTTAAAGTATCAGAAATATTATTATTTAAATTATTTCGTCATTTTCAGACCACTACAGAGGTGACGCCATCTATTGTTAGTGGCCCCATCTAACAATTAACCCGTAATTCTTTACGGATTGACAAATAGTATATAGAAGTTAACACCCGCTATACGCTCCCCTTTCACTGTCTATAAGTAGGCGCTGTTTCATTGACAATTGTTCAAGTTTGGATGAATTGTTGTATTCAACAATTCTTTTTATTCTCATTGGAGTAGCAGCACCGATCAGAACTAAGGTCTAAGCCTAAATTAAAACTAACGAATAAATAAGAATTATAACTAAAAGTACTAAACGTCTTTTAAAATACTATTTCAGGTAAAGTATGAACCCAGTGTCGACCAGGAACGTTCTCCTCCTGGCGCTGACACTTAACTTAGATTTTGCCAACATGCATTTTTAATTCGATTTAATAAATATCTTTTATTTTCAAAAAATAAAATGTATAAATTTCTTAATAACACATTTTAATGGTACAGGGTATTAGAGACTATATACAAAACTTAAGGGGCAGCAACGAATAATAAAATAAGAATAATAAAATAAATGTCTTCAATTATCACAGCAGCCGATTCATATGTACACACTTATGTATGACAAAGAACGCAACAAAAATCACATCTTCGTTCACAGAAACAAAACAACAACAACATTGGCGATCTTGCTCGCACTTACGCACATGCAAAAGCGAACACAAAAACAAATGCCATGGTTCTCTTTGCAGTCGAGTCTAACTGTTGTTCTCTGGCTCTCTTTCAGTTGCTCACGCTAAAATTGTGTATGCATGCGTACACACGCATTGAACGATTTCAATGCTTGCTTAGTGTTCTTGCATTAAATGCAATTTAATTAAATGTTTTTTATTTTTTAAAATAGGTTGCGGGTGGAATTGAAAAATAAAAATACCCATACGAATCTGGAAATCGTTTTCTGATTTTTAAAAAAAAAATTCAAGTCTCTAGGACTTGTGGTTTGGCCATGGCTGTGATATATCAGTCAGTGAGTCAGTGAGGACAAAGCATTTTATATATATAGATAATATAATAATATAATATGCCTAATATACTCATATATATTTTCATTTAAATTTTTATTTAAACTGGAATTTCTATCCGGAATACACTTAAGAGAAATTCGTTCAATTTAACCCAATTTTGTCCATGCTTCACCCGCGATACGTGTCAAATCATTCCAATAGGTTGCTCCCATCCCGCATATTGATTGACACTCAGGCATTAAAAAGCTTTTGGAAGATATTGAATATAAAACCAAAGACTCAGCGACATTGTGATTCAGTAGGTATTTAAAGTGACAAGCCAGTTAATTGCGTGTTATTTGGTTTCCGGGTTTTATGGTTATCCCATTCAGTCTCCTTGCTGTTGCCCGATTTGCTTTTCTATATCCGGCATTATTGTTGTCTCCAGTTGCAGGTAGCATTGGCATTGCTTTGCTGTCTATACTGTCTATTCTTAATCTCTCTAATACTCTTACTTGGTTTGGCTGGTCTTCTAAAGAATATGTGTCGGTTGCATGGCTCAGACGTAGTAGAGAGCTTGAGTTTATGCTTAATTTAACTCCTCCTTAATTAATAACTTCTCCTCCTTTCGTTTGGTAGGAATCCATCGTAATTCGAAGTTCCTAACATACAATCCATACAGCTCATGTTTAGTTCAATATTGCCTGTAAGGTAGCTTGGACTTGAGACACGCTATATTATATACTAGTAATTTAATCTTTAGGTTATTAATTTATGTTGGAACTTAATGCGATTATTATTATTACTACTACAGAATTTAAATTTCTTTCTATTTAATGCAAGAGGTTTTCGACACTTTAATTTTGTTTAAAAGTATACGTCATATACGTCAGGTATGACAGATTCAGAGAGTTTTCATAAAGTTCCTTCAGAAAATGGCTAGGTAATATGAATAGGTCGCCCTCTGTGCATCTTTAAAAAGATATATGTTTGGTTTAGTATTACTAATTTGTGCTCCTGATTATGTTACAATATAGTGCAGTACACACAAGAAAATTAAAAATTTATAAAATTTACCAATACTTTTTTATAGTATAATAAAATACCACTTTGCCCAATAAGTTTACAGAATAGCAGCTGTGTTCATGTTACCATTCAGATCGTGTGTTTATTAAACACCTGTTTTATGGCAAAATATACAGTGGTTGCCAAAAATGACTTTATCAGCATAATGGCGCATCTTCTCATTGAAAATCAACAATTTGTGGATATAGCAGCGCAGAACGCTGAACGTTTCGAGCGACCAAATACGGTTACCATGGAAAACATCACCTGTAGCCGGAAAATCGTATGGAGCGATCAAACTGCTAACTGAACTTAAATCAGATTGCAAAGGCCATAAAGATATCAGAAGAAATTGTGTTTACAATGTTACACGAACATTTGGATATGAGAAAACTTTGCTCCAAATGGGTTCAGTACTACTTTCAATAAGAGTGTCTAGGACTTTTTAACCGGAATAAACGTGATATTTTTGTCGCTACGTTACAATGGATAAAACATAAATCAATCACTACAAGTGAAATCACAGTCAGCTTAATGGACAGAAGCCGGTGAAAGTCGTCGGAAGCGACCAAAAGCATAAAAGTCAAAAGGTTTTGTCGTCTGTTTTTAAGACACTCTTCACAAAATGTTAATATCTTGATATAGATAAAACTATCAATAGCGAATACTATATGATTTTGTTAGCGAATAAATACCCACTGCTTTACCAAAACAATGCATCGATTCATAATTCGATTACGACGATAGTCAAATTTGTCATGTTCTCCAAATATGACCCCTAGTGACTATATGCTTCAGGAAAGGAAGTAATTAATTGTATTTTTCTGGCAATTGCTCTGCTGGCTCCGTTTACTTAGTAATTGCTCTCTGGTATGGGAGAGTAATTGTCGTAGACTTGAGATGCTTTCAGCATTGACAAAGTAAAACACGAAAACAACATTTTGCATTTTCCCTCATAATATTTTTTTCCTGCCTAGACCGTCAAGTTATAACGTTTTTTGTTGCGTCGCTAATGTTTGGTACATGTTTTCACATGGTGTTACACAGGCACCGAGACTATGCGACAACACAGTTGACCCAATTATAATTGTCAAACTAGACAATTTGAGCGAATGATTGATTCAGAATGATCAAAATATTAAGGAAAAAGAAGGACCACATATCCGCCATTTTTATTCACAACGATTAGTGAAAATCTGATGAATTTAGGTATATATTTCCTATGCAACAATTTGAACTTTTTGGTTATTACAATAACAGAATCCACGTTTTTTATATAGATATAAATTTCGATAAATTCATAGTAACTTGTGCATTTATATGTCAAATCTTAAAAACACATCACAATTTAATAAAAAAAAACAACTTGCCAACTAACTCTCTCTGTGTCCAGTTGTGTTTTTCCTGTGCTCCGTGATTTTAATCGTTTTTGTCCCATTAACAAGAAATTTTTAAGTTAATTTGTGCAACTGTGTTTCTTTCGGTAATCGGTGTTCTATACGTGCTTTCATTGTGTTTATATAGTGACGTATTCAAGTAAATTTAACAAAATCATCTGATTTCTATTTGTTTTTGTTGATTTGTCTTTTCTATCTTTCCATCAGCTGCTAAGTGCATTGTTTTTGTTTGGGCATTTAACATTCTGTTAACTTGCTCTTTCACTCTCTGTGTTTCTTGGTTCTGCTCTAGTTACAAGCTAGCGTCTGCAAGCGCACAGTTATCTTGCTCTCTTTTTTATCTTTGTGTCGCTTTGGGTTTACTTTCTGCTATTAATCGGCGGTTTCGTAACCAAGGCATTGTTTTTGTCGATCTTGATCTTGCTTTTCGATTTACATTCCCTTTTTATTTCTCTTATTTTTATTGTGTTTGTGTCTGTATCACAATGTCGTCTGATTTAGTCTGCTTTTTTAATAAGTGCCATGTCACTGATTCGAGGCAGGAACTTACTTCCTGCTATTTCTGTGAAATGTGTTCATTTGAAATGTGTTGGTCTAACAACAAAAGTCAAGGATTACCTTGACAAAAACGTTGGTTGAGATGGCGCTGCGAAACTTGCCGGGACATTGAGGTGCAAGTTCGCAAATATATGGAGCGTACTAGAGAGAGTTTTAAAGATCTCTCTAAGCTTTTCCACAAAGGCGCTGGAAGTCATCAAAATCATAAAAAAACCCCCAGATATAAAATTGTAAAATATCGAGGTTCCTTCATAGATTTTACTAAATCAGATCTTAAACGACGCTCAATTAATGATGCTGGTTAATAAAAAGTCCTAACTACAGTTCACACAGTTTTTATCCCGAATTTTACTTAAATTTGAATGTAAAAAAACCGAAAAAATTGTTGGCTCGAAAACTGCGTTGCCGAATGAGTATAGGTCTTTTCTCTGCTGACGTTTTGCTACACATACATCGTATAAATACATTTCATGTATTTTGGCTAGTGCTTCGGCTTTTACTTCAACATTGTCGTCAACTTTGACTTTTCTGAAATCAAACAACTTCTGCTTTTTTTCTCACTCACACAAATGAAATGTCAACAAAGCACCTTTAAACCAATGTCAGTCGTTACTAAGTTTTTTGAAGTCCGATAACTAAACAATTTCGCACTTTTTTATTTAAGTTTGCCCAAAACAGAAAAATGTACAACGGCCATACTAATTAGGATGGACAGTCATACTCAACTCGATAGCAGTAACCGATGTAACAGAGGTGGACACAATTAATCGTCGCGTAAATTCGCGTGCGAGTCTAGCAGCGCAAGAATGCGTAAAGATGGAGAGCAAACTCAACCTGCATTGGGTGCCTATCACTGGAAAAAATCGGAAGACATTGTTTAACTCGCTCTCTCGGAATCACTTCGGCACCACGGTTGCGGGACTTATTCACCGTTACCAAACGCACACTATAATTTACTCGATTCTGACAAACTTATGTTTCAACGTGCGGCTGCGGAGCTTTGGCGGATCCACAGACAAGAATTAGACTGGTAACTATTAGACTTTGAGTCAACAGCACCTATATATCTCTTGAAGAGTATTTTCTTAAATTTTGGGATGAATAAACCTTTAGATGACTTTTACCTTTACATGTTTAAAAAGCAGGGTAATTATAAATTCGAACACATTTCGAACACAAATATTTTTTTATCTATGGCAGAGTTAAATTTATTTTTATTTGATTGTTTTTATATTGTTTTTTAGAGGTGCCCTATAGAGAGGTGCAACAGTATAGAAATGTTTTTTATTGCTTCCGGGACTTGGCTATAATCAGCTCGCTGATTTTGGTGAATGGACATAGCTCCGGAGGTACAACCGAAAACTGATTTTGATCAATAGTATCCTTTAAATAATCTTGTGAATAGGAGTCATGAATTTTCCTCTCAATGAAAGCACAGAGTCCGTGCACTAACACCTACATTATTATCAACAAAACAGATCCATATAACTCTTGGGGTATTAGTAGTACTAAATCCAAAAGCCATCCGAAGTGCCTATATTGACTGAAAACATATATTTGGGAGATGACTTTAAATTCTTATCGGACTCTAGACATCTGTACCTACAATCTGCGCTTATATGTAAGCCTTTAACGGCGTCAGGTTCAAAATGTATTACTTACTATTGGAGTATAAACTTAAAAATATATAAAATAAATATATAGAAGCAGCTTGTATTGCCTTAAACCCTTTTAATTCGCCATTAGTGCCATTCTATTTATCCGAGTTTACTTTGATTAAAGTAGATAAATATTTAATAATAATAGATATCGTTAAAAATCACAAAAATCGTAATATCTGAATAACTGCGGGGAGCGTGACAAAAAATTAAAATATACTTGACCTGCGTGGGGTTTATAGAAGCCCGTGTGCTACATTTGGTTTCTTCAGCTCTTATAGTCTCTGAGATCTAAGCGCTTACACAGACGGACAAACAGGCAGGCGGACCTGGCTATATCGACTCGGATGTTAATGCTGATCAAGACTGTGTGGATTTTATAGGGTTGGAGATGTCTTGTTCTCCCAGATATATACATTACTAGTGGGCCCGCTTTTGCGTCCTTGCTTTGCTCGGACGCAGATCCCCACTTAAAGTATCAAAAATATTATTATTTAAATTATTTCGTCATTGGCACACCACTAAAGAGGTGGCGCCATCTATTGTTAGTGGCGCCATCTAACAATAAGCCCGTAATGCTGCTTTACGGATTGACAAATAGTACATAGATTTTGCGAACATGCATTATTAATTCGATTTAAAAAATAATTTTTATTTTCAAAAATAAAATGCAGTTAAAAATTTAAAAAAAGCCTTTGATTTTATGTTATATTAGTGAGCAAATAACCCACAGACAGTTAATTTCATACAACCGAAAGTGTCTAAGAAAATGCCTACTACTATAAAATACCCTTTACGCTTTAAACGTTATTGCCTTCAATATTTTTTGAAGGTAAAACACCGTAAATTTAACAAATTCATAAAGAAAGGCTATATTATAAGTGTAATGGGCTGTTTTATAAATAAAAACAAATTTTTTTAATGTATAAATTTCTTAATAAAACATTTTAATTGTACAGGGTATCACAGACTACAAAACTTAAGGGGCAGCAACGAATGAGTAAAGCATTGTCGTCAATTCTCACAGCAGCCGATTCATATGTACACACTTATGTATGACAAAGAACGCAGTAAAGGTCACTTCTTCGTTCACAGGAACAAAACAACAACATTGTCGATTTTGCTCGCACTACGCACATGCAAAAGCGAACACAAAAACAAATGCCATGGCTCTCTTTGCAGTCGAGTCTAACTGTTGTTCTCTGGCTCTCTTTCAGTTGCTCACGCTAAAATTGTATATGTATGCGTACACACGCATTGAACGTTTTCAATGCTTGCTTAGCGGGCTTGCATTTAATGCAATTTAATTAAATGTTGTTTAATTTTTAAAATAGGTTGCAGGTGGAATTAAAAAATAAAAATTCCCGTACGAATCTGGAAATTTTTTTTCTGATTTTTAAAAAAAAACTTCAAGTCTCTAGGACTTGTGGTTTGGCCATGGCTGTGATATATCAGTCAGTGAGTCAGTCAGTCAGTGAGGACAAAGCATTTTATATATATAGTTAGTGAACACATATACATTATATATATATACATATATAAAATGCTTTGTCCTGACTGACTGACTGATATATCACAGCCATGGCAAAACCACATGTCCTAAAGACTTGAAATTTTTTTTTTTAATTATTGTATGGGTATTTTCATTTTTTAATTTCACCTACAAGTTATTTTAAAAAATAAAAAACATTAATTTAAATTGCATTAAATGCAAGCTCGCTAAGCAAGCATGCGCGTGTACGCATTAATATAGGTGTAGATAATCATTGTTAATGGACAAAGGTAATGTAAATCGACTAAGTGATATTTTCGCAGCTAAATGTGAATAAACCAACACAAAATATATATTTGAATATATCACAATAACTGTGATATTATCTTAATTGGTAATGGCTAGTCTATAATTAAGATCAAGACGAATGCAGTTGGCTCAAATGACCGCAACTCAAAATGTGTAAAATTCTTCTAAACTAAACTCACTAAGTCTCTCTAGGTCCAGTTGTTTTTCCTGTGCTCTATAAATTCAATAGTTGTTGTGCATATTAACAAGCAATTTAACACGAATATTTGTGTAATTGTGATACCTCTCACTTTTTGTGTTTTATGTGAACATTTTATTGTATTCATATAGTGTCTTACTCAATTAAAATTAACAAAATAATAATGATAATCGTGAACATTTGGACAACAGTGAAGTAACAGTTTTGACACAACTTGAGTTTTAAGTAACATAATTTTCCGTTGAAACTAGAGAACCTCAAAACGGAGACGCGGTTCGACCCCAACAGGCGATATTTTCAAATAGGTCCGGTTCGTCTAGAATTTATTATATATTACAATATTACATATTATAAATAGTTTTTAGTATTATTTTTATTTATTCATATACATCCATTTTTTAAATATTATGCAACACAAAAAATTGTATTTATAATAATTTCTTCTTTTCTTCCAAACAATATTTTTAATATTTTGTTTGTAATAATATTATTATTGTTGTGACCTTTGGGGCGTACCGGTTTTCGGACTCTGCTCAGGCCCATGCCCGCACAAGAAGAGCCTTAACTAATTTCTTAAGAACACATCTTGGGTCCTTTATTATTTTCTGTGTATAGATCTTCCAAATGTATTGCCTAACTGCAAATTCAACTAGTATGCCGACGATGTCCATTAGTCGCCCCTAATTTCATGTTGATAGTTGTATTAATATTTGATATATGAATTTAGAGAAAATCGCAAAATAAAAATGGCTAGAGACTACACCCAAAAAAAAAGAATGATTAATCGATGTATATAAAACTGTTTGTCCTGATTGACTGACTAACTGATATTCGGTAGGGCCGAGGAGAATGAAGGATGATGCTACGATATGAAGCTTGACCGGGTGGGTTTAGCAAAATCTACATCGTTTCGGTCACGAAGTCTAAATCTATTCAATGCGAACGTCGTGCGATACGCCCGAGAGTGCGAAACATCTCCTGACTACATGACAACGTCATCACCAAGATAAAGAAGCGAAGAGCACCCTGGGTGTGGAAATTACAACGGGTAACCTTGTCCAACAGATGTTGGACAACTAGGTGAAGTAGACAGCTATCACTGCGGACGACAGCCAGCGCTAGTGCGAAAGGCAATAAGCAATTTATACAGCTAATATGGAAAATTTGCTCCGACTGCCCGATCTGGTCAAGTTATATACCGATCGGAAGGTTAGCTGCTAACTAACAACTGGCATACAACTGTTATTAGCTCACCCAAAATTTATTCCAACTACATAAATTACAGATACGTTCTATATGACGTTGGAAAGGTATTTGTGAGAGCTAATAGGCGTACCTATATTACGCAAATGCTCAAAATCAATTTTACAGTTTCACGATTCACGATTTTACGATTTCAATTTAATAGACATTCAACATTTTTATTAAAATTGAATACCAATAATGTATCAAAAAGTAACACGAATATTTGAATTCAGCACTGTGCAAAAAAGTAATTATGTACTAGTCAGAAGCTCACCCTATTTGCGCACAACGTAAGATTTCAATTTTGGTGTTATTTTTATACCCGTTACTTAAAAATTAGGTAAAATTGTGTTCGTATAAGTACACAGCATCAACATATGTCTTTGTGTTCGTCCGCATGAACAAAAAAGCATCTCAGGGACTACAAGAGCTAGACTAACCAAAATTGCGACGTAGACTCAAATGGTAAACACGTCCGCTTCCGCCACTGAAAATCGGGAAAAGCTATCACACCAGATATAACGCTATTTTTGGAAACTAGCGCCGTCTATTATTTTTATGGGCTAAATACAATGGCTCCTAAAAGTAAGTAACGGATGTTCCGATGCATATATTTTTTTTGTAAATATTTTACTTAATGAGCACGCTCATGCTAATTCAAGACTGACATTTATTTCAGGACTGATCTCCTTTAGCTGTGCATGGAATCGAGTCTTGATTTCCGAACTCGAAAAATTTTACTCGTGGCAGGTCCCATCTAAAGTATCTAACTTTTCAACTGTTCCTCTAATTTAGAAATGCCTTTTCATACCGACTTTATGGCGTTTCAGGAGGCGTGTCTAAAGTCTAAAACAAACTTGATCTGCTTGCAATATAAAGGAACCTACATACCAAATTTGGTGTTTCTAGCTCTTATAGTCTTTGAGATTAAGGTAATCATACAGATGTCAGGTCAGACGGACATGGCTGGGGAGGCTTCCTCATTCCTCGATTGTAGAGTCTCACAAAGTTAAAGTTAAAGCCCTCAACATTTTTCATACCAAGTCATCATATTTTTCCTATCGATTAGGATAAATTCCTTATGGATTCCTCACCTGTTCCTTGAAGTTTGTTTCTGAAGGGAAGTGACAAAGAAAAAAATGTAATAGTATTGGTGACGGCGATCCGAATGTGCAATTCCCTATGCCCGCGAATAGGTCGTGAAGACCACTACAACAAACCATCGCTTATAGTCAACATATGCAAATAACAAATAGGAGCTGAGATAAAATAAAAATAATCCGGGAAAAGAAATCTAAATGTAAATATTGGATGTGGACATTGATGAAAAACAAATTTTGTGAAAATCGCATCTTAAAAAATGTTCATGCTCATTATTAAATGAATTAACCAATTACAGTAGAATCCGGTTATAGCGAATTTAAAGGGACCGACGATTTACGTTATTATACCCGGACAACGCCTAACAGAAAGGTGGAAAAAATTATTTTTTTTTGTTTGTTTATTTTATGGTTGCCATGTTCGTAATATGTTTTAACATAAAACAAATGAATTTTTTATCATCATCATGCGCATTTAGTCCATTAACTCACATTTGGCGAATTTATGCATTAAGTTTTATTGGAAAAAAAGCAGAAAAAACTAAAAATATAACGTGACCTTTCATGGAATATAGGCATGAGGTCTGCATACGCACGCTGTAAACATTATTGTGACTTCGCTTAAATTTGTTGGCATTATTTTGTTGCATTATTTTTGGCACGGTTGAATTATGAAAAATATCGTCTGTATAAGCGCTATGTCGCTAAAAACGGAGACGAATTGACGTACTAACCGGCGGTCCTTTCATATAACTTTGTATAGGGACCAATCAAGCCATCGAGTTTCCGTCACAATAACCGGACTAACGCTATAAGCGGAGCTGTTATAATCGGCTTCTACTGTATTTGCATACCGACAGAAGATACGGGCATTTCCACAGAAATGTCCACCGGGAGCGATAAATTTTAATCATCCAACATTTTATAAAATATTTATTTCTAATTCTAAACAGTATTCGTTAGTCAAACTTAAGTTTTCGAAGAATAATAAGGTTTATGAACTCTAATCACAAACAATTTTATTAATGAACGAATTAACAAAAATAAAATGATAAGGGATACGGGAAAATCAATCAACGGTCAAATTTTGATAAGTTTTAAATGATATTTCTATGTCACATCACGTCAACGAAAATACTTTTACTCTTATTATATATTCGCTGATGACTACGAGAGCGTAAAACTTCAAATTTAAACAGACTTTAGCACGACAAAGTAAATATAATTCACTATTGGGTCATTAAAAGGTCATTCATTTTATGATAAATTTTTATAGTGTGTAACGTAGCGTGATTTAAAGCTCAGTACCCAAAAATTGATACAAGAGCTATTAGATTTGAAACAGCAGCATGTTACAACAAACATATTGCTAATATATTGTGTTCATAAATGAACAGGTCTTTGAGCAGCACTTAGAGTGCTCAATGAGTTAGAGAAAGTCAAGAATACTGTAAACACTAAATTGTACATAAAATATGTTACGATCATATTATATGTTAATATACAATTCATCTGTTAATTCAATTGTGTGAATCTCTATCCCCTGGCTTTTCCCAATGTAAGCACTTCCACAGAAAATCGCTGTTGCTCAACATTAAAATTTTATCAAAAACATATTCAAATCCTTATATATAATTTATATAAATTATATTTGGAGGTCTCACTCGCTTAACCCGCCACGCTTTGATTAATAATTAGGTGTAAATAGCGGGCCCAGCCCCGAAGAAAACTCGAAACTCTTATTGCATAGTTTTGTTAAAAGAGCGTCGTTTAAGATACGATTCAGTAAAATCTATGTAGAGACGACGATCGTTCCCATGACAGCTTTATGATATTGTCATCCGAATTCAATCAAATTTGGTCCAAATATAATAAGTATTTTTAGATACACATTTTGAGTATAATTGATATACCTTAATAAACAACAAAACTTTTTATACATGGCAGATATATGAAATGCAAATTATATCAGATAAAGTAAGATGTCCTAGAAAACAAAAAACTGTTTCATACTGAAGCTAGGATTTGGACCGATCAGACCTAATAATATAGTGGACCGATGTGATAGAATACTCAATTTGTAAGTTTGGTTGAAATATTTTAAAAAATAAGAAAGTTTCCCATACTAAAGGTTGGTTTTGGACCGATCGTTCCTATGTCAGCTAGATGAAATAATTAACTGATTTGGATTAAATTTATTATGGGTTTATAAACAGATAAAATAATATTATAAGCCATATCTTAAACGACGCGTAATTGTTGCTTTCGCAAATGAAATTATACCTTGTTTAACCAACTGATTTCTGAAACTAATTTGTATTTGCTAGACAATACAATAAGCATTGATAACCGTTTAAGATTCTTCTATTTTATACTTAACTCCTGATCATCTCTTTATTCTATAAAGAAGTTCTCTGCTGCTCCTCCTCCGGGCATCAACTAACAACTAGGCGAGCGAGCGAACCGGAGCACAACGGATGGCGGCTAGTATATATATTATACACAGTGTGTCCCAAAAATAACCGAACTTTATATTTAAATCATACAACATACAGCGCCATCTATTTAAAATTTGCAACATTAAAAAAAAAACATTCATCCTCTTTCAGACGTACCTAACTTCATGTAAATCGGATGACAGATGTAAAAGTGACAGCCATTTCAATAAAACCAAAAGCGTGCTAATGGTGCCAAAAAATCGCTCGCGTGGAGCACTGCAAAGAAATTATTGAAACTGCTAAAAAAGAAACAGACTTCCTTGATTCGATCATAACTGGTGATGACACATGGTGCTTTTAATATGACCCTGAAACTAAGCGTCAATCTGCTGAATGGAAGTCCAAAGGCGAGCCAAAACCAAAAAAGTGGCGTTTTCAGAAGTCTCGAATAAAGACAATGTTGATTACTTTTTATCGAAGGGTATTGTCCACAAGAAATTTGTTCCAGAAGGTCAAACTGTTAATGGAGAATACTTTTGAGGCGTTTTACATCGATTGTGAAAAAGAATCGGTCGTGGTAGACAAGAATATCCAGCAGGGAATGAATTTTTAATGAAAATAGGGATTTCTCTCATCGACCATCCTCCGTCTTCGTCTGATCTATCACCATGTGACTATTTTTTACTTCCAAACTGAAAACCAAGATGAAGGGAGCATTTAATGATGATATCACAGCCATTGAAGCAGCCGTAACCGAGGTACTGAAGAACATTTCTATAAATTACATAAAAAAATCTATTCATGCGCTGGTTGATCGTTCCAAACGTTGTGTTGAGTCAAATGGAACCTATTTTGAATAAATAATAACTTTAAAAGATAATATAATGAGTATTTTATTTTATATCCAAAAAGTTCGGTTATTTTTGGGACACACCGTGTATATATATATATATATAAATATATGTATACTCAGCTCCCTTTCACCTTTTAATTCTTTGATGTCTTCCTGTTTATCCAAACTCTGAAACCTAATAAAAATTAAATCAAACTGTTTAAAACATAAAAGAAGTCTGGTTTAAGTCTTGATCTTATTAAATACTCTATTGCTAAATCTAATATTTTTCTTCTAAATTCTCAATGTTATGCGGCATACATTGATCGCTTTAAACGTCAATCTGCTCGTAACTCCAAATTATTTAATGAAAATGCAGGTAGCGACTCAGCTGACTTATTTGCCAAATTTTTCAAACCACTTATCACTAACACTTATTATTTGTATAATATATGCTCCTCTTCTATTATATATTCCCCTTTTCCCAGAATTTTTCCTAGTATCCGGCATAAATTCTGTAACATTTTCTTACTCTACTGAACGTAACAATATTCCAAATGATGTATTGAGAGAATTTAGTAGCTTAGTATTCTTTCAATTATCACTAGAGTAAGAGCATTAATCTCCTTGGAAAGACTTTTTTAATATCCCTTTACATAAAATAGATAGTAAAATCAATATTACTAAATATTGAGGTTTTTTAGAAAATTGTTTCAACAATTTTGCAACATCTCTGTAAGTCTAAAATTTATTTTTCTCAATATAGGTTTATTAAGAGTCGGTTCACTTCGACCTGTCGAAATTTTTATTTCATTAAAGATGCGTTTCTCAGGAAAATGCAAACTGACGACATTTATACCGACTTCAGTATGCAGTTTCAAACTGTAACTAATGATTTTTACTTTTTAAACTCAGTAGTAAAGAACATGTTTTTCCTCTTCTATCATGTTCTTTTGCGAACATGCATTTTTAATTCGATATAAATTAATATTTTTATTTTCAAAACTAAATTGCAGGTGAAAATTCAATGAAGGGCTTCTATTTCGATCTTATGTACACTAATGTGCTTGTTTTTGTTTTTAAATTATTACTACTCCATTTCTTCTTCTTCTATGTTGCTATATACGCCTAATTGTAAAAAAATAAATAAGGTGCTCAATAAAAAAAAGTTTTTGTCATTTACATTATTCGTTTAATATTTATGTGAGCTCAAACATGAAAATGTTGATCATGGAATCACTTTTGCTCCCCACTGTACATCAGTGCTTCGTTCACAGAAAGAAAACAACAACAACATTCGCGATCTTGCTCGCACTTACGCACTTGCGGGAGTGATCACAAAAACAAAAGTCATGCCTAGCTCTGCAGTCGAGTCTAACTCTTGTTCTCTGGCTCTCTTTCAGTCGCTCACACCCATCGGATTAAATTTTTAACCGTTATTTTAGCATTCTATCAAGAGTTAAAACTTCTCTTAATCTATATATAAAATGCTTTGTCCTGACTGACTGACTGACTGATATATCACAACCATGGCCACACCACATGTCCTAGAGACTTGAAATTTTTCTTTATAGAAATCATAATAATTTTAAATACAATAGATAATATAATAGATTCGTATGTGTGTTTTAAATTTTTAATTCCACCTGCAAACCATTTTAAAAAATAAATAACATTAATTGAAATTGCATTAAATGCAAGCTCGCTAAGAAAGCATTGAAAACGTTTCATGCGAGTGTACGCATGCATATACAATTTTAGCGTGAGCAACTGAAAGAGAGCCAGAGAGCAAGAGTTAGACTCGATTGCAAAAAGAGCCATGACATTTGCGTAAGTGCGAGCAAGATCGCGAATGTTGTTGTTCTTTTGTTTCTGTGAACGAAGAAGTGATTTATATTGCGTTCTTTGTCATGCATACATAATAAAGGGCTGCTTGGAATAACTCACTTCGACATTTAAAACATTCGTGTTGAAACTAAATTGAATAAGTTGGCAGCGCACACATTAGTGCACATAAGATCAAAATTGATAAATTGAATTAAGAATGCATGTTCGCAAAATCCATGTACTTCTTGCCGATCCGTGGAGCATTATGGGTTTAATGTCATAAGGCACCATTAACAATAGATGGCGCCACTAGGTTAAAGAATGGCGATAAACGTAAATATTCTATATTATAGTTTTTGCAATTTAAAATCAATACAATGAACGAATTCAAATTTTGATCGTTACTGTGAGAAAGAGAATTATTGCGTTGAACGTCGTGGGTCTGCAAAAGCAGCCCCTCTAGTTTACTTACATATATACATGTATAAGTTTCTGATCCCCTTTGTTTTCCTTCTCTTAAACTATTTTTGCTTCCAATTTTATATAAGGTTTTAATAACTTCACCTACGTGTCGATGTTGTTGTTAGATTTGATTGTTATTTTGGAGAGGCTTTTTCAGTTTTGTTATGATTTTGTTAAATTTTTAGTCTGTGTAAAATATTAATAATAATAATGTATTCATTTGAGGCTGCTTTAAATTTATAAATTAAAAAAAAATTCAAAATGGTACACAAAATAAATATTTTCTTAATATCGTAACCACAGCTTGCTGTTGTTGATGTTGTTTATTCCGTATTTCATAATCGACATCAGCTTATTATAAAAAACCTTTATTTGCAAGGGCATGGCGACGATAAGCTAAGCAGTTTTTCAGCCCATAATCCGTTGTGCAGCTGTATTTATTAACGCGCAACAAGGGTTTAAATGCCATAAAATAATAATAATATGGCTCGGAATACACAGTTTAATTATAGTTATTTGCTCTTACCTTTGGAGCAAAGGAGGTTAGATGGTTTGGGGGCATAAATGGAGTGGGTCCACCCAACCCAGCGTGGAGAAGTCCTGCCGGGCTATATCCTGTATATCCAGAAGGTAATCCGATGCCCGCACGGTAAAACTGGGGATCGACAGCGGGTATTTTGGGGATGTCTTTAAATAGCGGTGGTGGGAAAATCGGTGCTGAAACTGGTTGTGTTTGTGGCAGAACCGTGTTTACAGTCGACATAGGTACAGCTGATAACATTTGTGGATGCTGATGCAGGTGTGTATGCTGATGTTGATGATGGTGCAACTCTTGTCTCAAATATGTCGACGAAGATGTAGGCGGAGGTTGGGTCAAACCAGAGCGATCCAAAAAACGACTATCGAGCTCGCGGCGCAATAAGTCCGCCTGGTCATCTAAATTAACAAAAAAAAAAACACATAATTAATAATTACAAATTTTAAAAGACAGCATTTTATGTGAAATATTCATACTTTTGCTAGGCTGGAATAGAGACTCTGCCGAAAATGGAAGTGGTGTGGGTGTTACTTCATTCGCCAGAGTTAGTACAGTGGATTGTGGAGTACCCGCAGTGGTGACCAATGATGTAGTCGTTATTGCTGTGGTCATCGATGCAATAGCGCTCGATGTATGAGAGACCAAGGGTAAAATAGACATGGAGCCGCTGCTAATAGATGTGATAGAATTGGGCGTAGTTGAAGAGGTAAGCTTCGGTGCTAGTGGTGCGGAAAAGAACGTGGTCTGTAAATTGCCAGCAGGCACACTGCCCATAGAGGATTGTACCGCATGTGGTGAAAATGCATTTCCAATAGCTCTTGATGGTGTACCAACGGCTCCAGAGTTTAGCGGTAAATGTGATGGACGAACGTTACCAACCGACACAGCGGGAACAGATGAGGTAAGTCCTGAGGGGCTGAAATAAAATTACCACTTTATTCAAGGAATTGATCAGTTTAAAATAACATACTTTAACCATAGCCCTGCCTTTGAAGTAAAGTTTGTCAAACTAGGTCCGGTAACTGCTAGAACCGAATGAGTAGCCGTTGACAATGTAGAAGATGATGAGCTAGGAGCACCACTAATAGGTGTCGATGGCATAACACTGCAAGATTGCGGGCCTAAACTGATGCCTTGAGATCCACCAGTCATAGATACGGTATTGCTTGTGCGAACGGTTGTAATGCTGCTAATAAAAAATTAGATTCAACCATTGATTTTGTGTTGCGTATATAACATAAAAAAAAAAAAATTTTTTTATCCAGTTGGCGCAGTTATTAAAATGTTTATAATTAAACTAATAGAACCATGTTTTTGTGGGTGAAATCAAATCATAAATTCATTTATGGCATAACCATTTCAAAAAACAAACACACTCAGAGCACATTTATTTCACAAAATATTTCCTTTTCTCTGTATAATTTTGGAAAATCATTTTGTCAACTTTAATTAAGGTCAAGCTGAATAAAATAATTATGTGTATGTACACACACACATTTATACTTACATTGTTATGTCAGTATACCCATTTTCTTGTATTGATATATGTATATGTATTGAACCTAAAACTAAAACTGTTGATTGTACAAGTGTCTTAAAGTTTACTGATTCTGATACCAAAACTGTATGGCCAAATCCGAACTAGAATCTCCTACAAAGATTGATGCATACATAAATTACATGAGTTGTTTTTTGATTTAGGTAGATTGTTGTCAAAATTCGGTAGGATAAAAAAAAAACTAAAGTAATGTATGCATGTTGCTTAACTATATTCTTATAGAAAATCAATCACCACAACCACAACGGCATAAAACATATATTACATGATATCATTCATTACACACTCCGAAATTTTAAAATGCAAGAGTCGAACAAGTGCTGCCATTGTTTCATTTACATTCAGTACTATTAGTAGTATATTTTATTTAATATTTGATTGGGAGTTGCAAAAAGTCGAACAAGTGTCATAATTATTCTATTACAATTAGTAGTAATAGTAAATTTTATTTTATATTTCACTAGTGGGCCCGCAGATCCCCACTTAAAGTATCAGAAATATTATTTAAATTATTTCGTCATTTGCACACCACTAAAGAGGTGGCGTCATCTATTGTTAGTGGCGCCATCTAACAATAAGCCCGAAATGCTTTACGGATTGACAAATAGTACATAGATTTTGCGAACATGCATTTTTAATACGATTTAATAAATATTTTTTATTTTCAAAAATAAAATGGAGGTGAAAATTTAAAAAGAGCTTCTGATTTTATCTTATACTAGTGGGCCCGCTTTGCGTCCTTGCTTTGCTCGGACGCAGATCCCCACTTAAAGTATCAGAAATATTATTATTTAAATTATTTCGTCATTTGCAGACCACTAAAGAGGTGGCGCCATCTATTGTTAGTGGCGCCATCTAACAATAAGCCCGAAATGCTTTACGGATTGACAAAGAGTACATAGATTTTGCAAACATGCATTTTTAATTCGATTTAATAAAAATTTTTTAATTTCAAAAATCAAATGCAGATGAAAATTTAAAAAAGAGCAAATAACCCACAGACAGTTCATTTCATACAACCAAAAGTTTCCAAGAAAATGCCTACTACTATGAAATACCCTTTACGCTAGAAACGTTATTGCCTTCAATATTTTTGAAGGTAAAACACCGTAAATTTAACAAATTCATAAAGAAAGGATATATAATAAGTGTAATGGGCTGTTTTATAAATAAAAACAATTTTTTTAATGTATAAACTTCTTATAAAACATTTTAATGGTACAGGGTATTAGAGACTACATACAAAACTTAAGGGGCAGCAACGAATAATAAAATAAGCCTTGTCGTCAATTCGCATAGCAGTCCATTCATATGTACACACTAGTGGTCTGCATAACGCCATTCAAACCGGCAAATGAGACAATCGTGTTGAAATGAACGAAGTGAGTTCGGCGCATTTGCAAATGAACTTGCATTCGTATGCGCGCATAGCCGACTTCAATTCATTCAATTCGAACGGCACAGTCTGAAACGAATGAAGTGAAGTCCGAGTAAAGTGAATCGGTGATTCGAATGTCTTGTTTGCGTATGTGTGTGCAAATGTCTTGTCTGTGTATATGTGTGCGTTTAAATAATAGACAGTTGTGGTATGCTGAATTCGTGTTTTTACATTAATATTTATTATGATCTAACTGATTATACATATATTCTTATTTTATATATGTACTTATTTTTAATTTTCTAAATTATTATGTAAAAACATAATTTTATTAATATTCTCCGTGTTTATTGAAACGGCAGAACGTTTGTCTGTTATTAAATTGCGAGCGTCTGAAAATGCTCTTTCAGAGGCAGCGCTAGTTGCTGGTATACAAAAAATTATTAGACTAATGCTACAATATTATTAAATAAGACGCACACGCACATAATAATAAAAAACATAAACTTTCCTTCGCGCCGTCCGAACTCATTTTACTCAATGACAACATAAAGTATTCTGAGTACTCTGAACTTCCATTGAAAATTTATCGGCTTCATTCGGGCTTTGAACGCATTCATTCAATTCATTTCGATCGGGTGCCTAAAACTCCGAACGCATACGAAGTGAACGCAAAGAGAACGCGACAACTGAATGGCATGTATTCTGAATACATACTAAAACGAATGAGTACTCAGAATGCAAACAAAATGAATGGTGTTATGCAGGCCTCTAGTACACACTTATGTATGACAAAGAACGCAATTTAAGTCACTTCTTCGTTAACAGGAACAAAACAACAACAACATTATCGATTTTGCTCGCACTACGCACATGCAAAAGCGAACACAAAAACCAAAAACTACGCACATGCAAAAGCGTACACAAAAACAAATGCCATGGTTCTCTTTGCAGTCGAGTCCAACTGTTGTTCTCTGGCTCTCTTTCAGTTGCTCACGCTAAAATTGTGTATGTATGCGTGTGTACGCATTGAACGTTTTCAATGCTTGCTTAGCGGGCTTGCATTTAATGCAATTTAATTAAAAAAACTTCAAGTCTCTAGGACTTGTGGTTTGGCCATGGCTGTGATATATCAGTCAGTGAGTCAGTCAGTCAGTGAGGACAAAGCATTTTATATACATATTTAGATTGGGTTATTTTTTCCCCTCTATTGATTCACATTGAAATTTACGATTTGATTTACAATGAAAATGTATATACAAGATGGCCCATTCAGCAGTTGCTTTTTGAAGTACATATTATTTCGACTTTGACAGTTGGAATGAAATTGCCAGTGTGTCAGATATTAAGTAAAAGTATTGCGATTTACAAAATATGTAGTACGTTTGAATTTCGAATAATAAGACGAGAAGACGTTGCCAACTAGTCGCCTGAAAACTGCGATTTGAACCCGATGAGCTATTTATTTTTGGGTGCCTTCAATTATAAATGCTGTGCCAAACATTCAGAGACGATTGACGACCTAAAGCACAATATTGAAGTCGCTATTGAGGCCATAGAGGACCACACACTGTTGTAAATGTGCCCAAAAAAGAATTCCGCTAATCGGATGGCCCACAGCAAGGTCTCCCGAGGCAGTCATATGAATGAAGCTGTCTTCCACAAATAAACAATAATGTTGGATCTGTTTAATAAACACAAAACGTAAATATTTTGCATTGCCCTCTTCCGATTTCTATGAACACACGATCTGTTTGCAGAATTCGTCCAATCTATGAAAATCTATTCAATCTATTAATGAAAACTGAGGTCATTTACACGGTCTACACAAAATGCATTTGACTCTGTAAATCATAAGCTTCTTCTCCTTAAGCTTGACTCTTTACTTTTATGGGGTACTTGAAGGTAGTCACCTGTGTCCATTATGTTTATTAGCTTTAGCAGTTAACGACCTATTGTAAATAAAGCTATAAATAAAGCGTCACTAAAGACACAAGCCACTTCCTTAGTTCGCCCTATTCTGGAATATTGTTCACATCTCTGGCACAAAGCACAAAGGTCAAGTTGAGTCTGTAAAGAAACAATTTCTGCTGTTTGCCACCGTCCTTACCCACCGTAAAACAGTCCTTGTTCTTATTTTCGTCCATAAGTTAATTATCGGTGATAATTACAGTCCATCACTTTTCGAACGTGTTAGCCTTACTGTCTTCTTCAGAGCGACTAGGAACTTCAACACATTATTTATACCAACTTGTACTACTGACTACGCTGTTGTCCTATCACAAATCCCAGTCGGATTGTAGATTTTTCGTGTTTAATTACATATCTTTTTATTTTTTTATCCTATTGTTTTATTTTTTTCTGGGTTATACCCAATTTTTGCAACAAACTTTAAATCAATTATAACTTTTGTATTACCCAGATTTAACTTTTTTTCGTTTTAGTTCTTAACTTTAATTTAAAATGAAATTTGATTGTAAATAAATGAATTTAATTTTTTAGTCTAATTTGGAATATTTATATGATTTTAGTAGAAATTAAATATGATATTATCTTCCAACTTTGTATTTAATTTTTCTTATTTTTTTACTTAGCTTTCAGTGCTTTTTTAAAGATTGGTTTATAAATCTGCCCTTGTAAACTCTAGCCATATTGGTAATTTTCGCTTCAATCCTTTCATAAACTGTTCCCATTTTTATAAACAAATGTATTCCGTTGATGTGAAACAGTCCTTTTCGTATAATTACATTATTCCTATAATTTATTGTAAGCAGAAGTTGCTTTCATTTTCGCTTCGTGAAAAATGTAAAATTATATCGTTTTACAGAAGCAGGTCTTACATATTTAAATAAAAGGGGTCGATATAATTATTACTTTGTGGTCTGGTTTTAGTCAAATTTGTAATTATGCTCTGTGTTAATAAATAAAAAAAAAAATAATCTATTAAAACCAATTAGAAATTTATTGAAGCATCAATATTTGTATAATAAGTGGCACTGTACAAGTGGTTCCATTTCGTGTAGATCAAAGAGTCTGCGACCCCAAATAAAAAAAATAAAAACTAATGTGAAGATATTTAAAAAAATAACTGTGGTAGGAAATTATCTTTTTCGTTTCGTATGTATCCAGCAACTTGAGCGAAATCTACAGATTCATATCGATATTTGACATATCGACAGCCTGTGTGGACTGAGAGAACAGCTGATGAGTATATCAGAAATGTATTCTGCGACCAACACAATTGCTTCATAGTCAGAGTTCATTGTTTTTAATTTTTATTTAATTTAAACTTTTAAATTGGTGCGTTTAGTGCTATTGGTACTGACACTGCATCAGATGCATCAGATTGACCAAGCTCGTTTAAGAACATTCATTCACATTTAAATTGCTTGGTCACACTGTTTCAGCAATGTTTCACACTTAAGAAATAGTTTGCAATTTAAGGGCGCTGACAGGCCTTAAACAATAAAAGTGTAAGTCACAGGTGTCATTATTAGAGCTACATTGTCATAGAGCATTGCAAGTCTTTCAATATGACAGTATTGAATGGTAGACCTTACGGCAATGCGGAAGGAAACCTTGCCTTTACAAGAGATCAAACAGCTTTCACAATTTATTACTACCTGGTAAACGGCTTGTGGTCCAAATACATATATAACTAACACAAAGATTAAAAAAAAAATTTTAACTGACCACTTGCCATAAGTTAATGTAGATTTCTGGTTGCCGAGGGTAACACAAAACGACGAAAGTCATCTGCAAATATAGACTAAATCAAGCAATGTGATATCTCATCTGAGGCTACAGTAGCAGTGGAGAAATTAACAGAGTGTCTTTCCAAGTCAGTCTGTACTATGGAGCAACCAACACGCAATATATTTGTTGGTCAGGCAATGCAACTCTTGGACGATATCTACAAAAAATGAAATAAGCAAATGAACTGTAACATACAGTAAATGTACAATACAAGACTATGTACAATAAAGCACAAAAGTGAAACTAAAGGAATCTTCAGATATAATAAAATAATGCTTAAAACAGCCAGACACTCTGGGAAATTGTGCGAAAAAACAACGGTAAAGCCATTAAAGTAGAAGTGGAAGTTCTTGGTACTTATTTTGGTAGCTTGTTCCACACGCACACGCCCTATATGCTCTATGTTCTATCCTATACACGTCAATAGCCGAAATGGATGAAGTATCTGAGGTAACAGAGGCCATAGTACGCTGCAAAATAATTAAGCACCGGATAGAGTGCCAGCTGAAATTCTGAAAATTGGATTCACTTATTTCATTAGACAGCTAACAGAAACCTTTTACTATATCTTTGCAAGAGCAGACGTATTAGGAAGCTTAAAAAAAGTATTATTTATCCGATCTATAAAAAAGTTAGAAACACAGAGGCAGGCAAATTGCAGTGGAATATCCTTAATAAATGCAATAACAAAAGATTTAACATCAATCATTTTAGCCAGACGAACAAAATGGGTAAAAATGTACGTATGAGAACATCAAGATGGGTTAAAAAAAAGGTCACTCGACTGCAAACAGTATCTTTGCACTTACATCCATTAAAAAGCACCTCCTGACATATGTATGTCAGATACGCATTCTTTATTTATTTTATAGCAACGATTGACACCACCGACACAGTCAGCAATTAAGCTCAGCAGTATTGAAGTCTCAACATAAATGATTGAAATTATCCAAAGCCTTTATAGTCTGAAAACGTGAACCGTGTGTGGAGCTATCTAAATGATTTGCAACTAATCTTTGTGTAGAACAAGAATGTTTCCTTTGAACACAACTTTTCTCTTTTTAATTGAATATTTAATTTTGTCCGCCGGTGTTGATATGGGTGTGGTGCGTCTTAAACTTTTATGTATGATGGTGTCATGCTGTTGCTCGCGGATTGCCGTTCAAGTGTGCTGTCAAGTTTGCAGCTTGGAGATAAATACTCAGAAATACCAAATGTTAATTGTAAGGAGCAGGATAAGTAAATGCGCAAGATTTGATGTATGGTCTCTGGGTGGTATAGAGAGAGTGACTGTGAGCGAATACAAATAGTTAGGTGTGTTGTCGACTTCCATGTCATTCGAAAAACATGTAGCTTATCCAGCCAGGTCAATCATTTGTTGTCTCCATATATGGGCCAAAAAAGTCCAAGGCAAAAAAAAAAAAATAGATCGCCGATTTTTACATCAGCTTTGCTTTGCTCGGACGCAGATCACCACTTAAAGTATCAGAAATATTTATATTAAAAGGTTAATATAAATATTATTACTTAAATTATTTCGTCATTTGCACACCACTAAAGAGGTAAAATTCATATTTTCATATCTCGCCCTTTTTCAACCTAGTGGCGCCATCTAACAATAAGCCCGTAATTCCTTACGGATTGACAAATATTGTAGTACATAGATTTTGCGAACATGCATTTTTAATTCGATTTAATAAATATTTTTTATTTTCAAAAATAAAATGCAGGTGAAAATATAAAAAAAGAGCTTCTGATTTAATCTTATATTAGTGAGCAAATAACCCACAGAGAGTTCATTTCATGCAACCAAATGTGTCCAAGAAGATGCCTACTACTATGAAATACCCTTTACGCTTTAAACGTTATTGCCTTCAATATTTTTGAAGGCAAAACACCGTAATTTAACAAATTCATAAAGAAAGGCTATATACTAAGTGTAATGGGTTGTATAATAAATAAAAACAATTTTTTTAATGTAGAAATTTCTTAATAAAACATTTTAATGGTACAGGGTATTAGAGACTTGTCGTCAATTCTCACAGTAGCCCATTCATATGTACACACTTATGTATGACAAAGAACGCAATATAAATCACTGCTTCGTTCACAGGAACAAAAAAACAACATTCGCGATCTTGCTCGCACTTTCGAGAGCGAACACAAAAACAAATGCCATGGCTCGCTTTGCGTCGAGTCTAATTGTTGTTCTCTGGCTCTCTTTCAGTTGCTCACGCTAAAATTGTGTATGTATGCATACACACGCTTTGAACGTTTTCAATGCTTGCTTAGCGAGCTTGCATTTAATGCAATTTAATTAAATATTTTATATTTTTTTAAATAGATTGCAGGTGGAATTAAAAAATGAAAATACCCATACGAATCTCGAAAGAATTTTTCTGATTTTTTAAAAAAAACTTCAAGTCGCTAGAACATGTGGTTTTGTCCATAGCTGTGATATATCAGTGAGGACAAAGCACTTTATATACATATATAGATATCTAAACTTGGTCGAATGCTCTTACCTCCATATTTCAATTTGATATAGAATCTATAGACTCTAGATGGATTCAAATGATCCGAAAAATTTCTGAAGCATCTTCGTATTATATGTACGGACCTAAGTGTATACCCATAATTTGTTAAAATTTATAAATCAATGAACAATCCGATGTTTTCTATCTCTGATCTTATTATTTCGTACAACTGATTTTGGACTACACACAACAAAGTTTATGTAAAAGATAAGGACAGAATAGGATTCGCACAGCTTAATATGTGTTTAAAGATTTCAATTACACTTTTCCCATGTTATGGTAATTCAAGTTTTTTTCTGATATTTTAATAGCTTTTATATATTTATGTTATCTGTCATCCGAAAAAGTTTATAAATAGTGTATGCTCCACAGAAGTATACAAATTACACACATTTTGTGTTATTAAAATACATATAAATATAAAAAAGTTTGGATTTGGACAACACTGCGCTGTAGTTTTTTTTTCATGAAATTTTCCTATGTAGCTGTAGACTAATGGATTAAATTTAAAACTGTTTTAACGTTAAACTGAATTAACGTTAAGAAGCAACCGATCAATTCCACTTTTTTTTTTGCTGAAGGGTAAATTTTATTAAGTGGTATATTTAGGAAAATATTGAAATTAAGAATTTGATAACTAACAAATCGTGATAAACCTATTTACTGTTCGACATCCTTACAAGTAAATAAAATCTTCTACTCTGCCTCTAAACATTTTAAAATCAGAGATCCAAATTTATCTCATAAAGCATTATTTGACTTCACTATTTCCAAAGTTCTAGATTGTTATATTAAGCAATATTTAAACAAAAATTACGTGTACCTGTAATTTATATCCCGATCTCGGCTAGGGCTCTCGCGTTTGGGCGAATGATTTTTTTGGATCACAGATGATGGCGCTGCTAAAGGTGTATTTATTGACGAAGTGACCACAGCTGAATTAGTACTGCAGCGCAGTGCGGACTGATGTGTCGACGGTAGTGGTGTAAACTGTGAATATGAAGTCAGCAATTGCGGAAGATGTGAGGAATATCCGGATTGTGGAAGCATTTGTGTTGGTGCAGATGATTGTAGTAGCGGCGTAACCGTTACTGAAGTTACGACGGGTACTGACTGTGTTGCTGTTGTGATGACTGGTCCCGTGTTTGATACACCAAATGCACCTGTTGTGTATACTGACAGCTGATGTGGATGGGGAATCGGGTTTATCAAAGGTACTGTCGTTGTTGTTGTTAAAGACGATGGTCCCACAGTTTGACCTGCATTATTGCTGCTAATCAGATAGCCAAGTGGTGTAGTAGGACGAAATCCAGCAATCCCATTGACGTTGTGTTGCTGTGATGTTGTTGTACTTGTTACGGGTGCTTTTAGAGATGGCATTGCCGGCGACTCGCGACTGTTACGTGTATCAGAGCGGTGGGGCGAAGTTAAAGTGGTAGGAGCTACTATTGGCAACACTGAAGGTAAGTATTGTCCATGTGAAATGCTATTATAGGGTGTATATAACGAGAAATTTGTATAAGGTGTCCGGTACGGTTGAATAAGCATAGGTAATCCGGCACTCAAATGTGACATTGGCGGAGGTCCGCTATGAAAAACCAATGACGAGCCTGTAGTTCCAACTTTACTACTTCCTGTATTATACGACGATTTTGCGATACCAGAAGCAGCTGCCACAACGGAATTGCTGGATGTATTCGGTGGCAAGTTTATAGGAATAGGAAGCACCTTACTTCCCGATTGTGGAGAAACGCAAGATAAAACCGCTGATGTTGCACAACTGATAGGCGGAAAACCAGTGAGATATCCGTTAGCAACTGTAGTGGTAGGCATCGGTAATGAACCAGTTGGGGTTTTTTGCAAATCTACGGGAACAGATGTGGAGATTCCCCCGACATTGCCTAAAATTAATTTATCCATTGATTTTACACTGGCGGTAATTAAGACATTGGATGCTCGATCGCAAAACGGGCTACTTTGTAACTGTGGCACCGCGACTGGTGATAAAGGATTCGTTGGCTTTTCTGTCACACTTTCCGTGCCCCGTGAAGTTACCATCTTGGTGTTTAAAAGGACTTCTTGAGCAACTCCAGGAGAATTATTTCCCAGTCGGTTTTGGCTAGCTGATGGTGTTACATGTGAATCGCAACCAACAGATACACCAGCGTTAGTTACCTAGAAAAGAACTTATTTAGTGAAAACAAGTTGAACACATGTACTCGGCATGCCGAAGATCTGATACCCTTGCAGAGCTTTTTATTCAAATTCATCTGAACAATCCTCTGATATAGCAAAAGATTTCACTAAATTAAGTCATTATGTGAACGAGGTGAGGTGTCTCAAGAAACAAAAAGTTTTTTATAATTATAATTGATTTCCGGCCGTCTGATCCTATGCCATTTTTATATTATACTAGTTCTATTTGATAAAAAAAATTACAATTATATTACATAGAAACAGATGGACGGTCTGTAATGAACGTTTGATGGTATCCAATAAACGGATATTCAAAAAAAGTGATATGTATTGAGTAAACTTACATGTGAAATACAGCCTACTGCTGGATGGGTACAGTTGACATCTACCAGATTTATATCTGAACTTGGCATTGATTGTTGGTTGTCACCGCGTTCAGTAGTTAAGTTCGTTGATATAACTGTATTTGTTACACCGATGGTATTTTGTAAACTATCAGAAGACCCGCCGACGCCATTCTTCTTAATAATAGTAAGCGACCCAATTGCATCTGTGCAAGTTAAAGTATTTGATACAGGGCTTATTTCTGTAGCTGATAATGCAGTTGAAGAGTTCAAATTGCTGTCACCGGTCACAGATTCCTTGCGAATAGTCTGCGCTTGCAAATATTCTGAAGTCTTGCACGACGATGATTGCCTGGTGGGTGAAATACTCACAACATGGGTTGGCGTCGGAGAAAAGTCAAAAGCAATCACGTTTTCCAAATTCTGCGCAAATATAGAATATAACAATAAAAACTCTTTAAAAACAATATGTAAAAAATGTTGCACTTGTTAAAAACAGGGGTCTGAAACGTGTAAAATAATTTTAATAGGTGTGTTCCCCAAATCTTAAAATTCAATTCTCCAATTCCAAGACATTCAATGTCAATCGGACTTAAAAACTATTATTTAAAAAATGGCAGTTTTTATTTATCATACATAATTTCGAAGTCACAAAAATCAGCTGTCTATAATTTACAAATCTAAAATAAATAAAATAATAAATGGATGCAAATTAATAAAGAAATTTTAAATTTTTTAATTTCCATGATTTTAAACCCGGAATGTTACCCGGAATAATCAAATTGAAATACTGAAAAGAATATATATTCTTGAAAAGCATCATTAACGGAAAATTAATATTAAAAAAAAACATCACTGTCCATGCTAAAATTATCCGATTTGATTTCTTATTCGCTTTGTGCAGGGTGCAGAATTATTACCTTCTTTACCAAATTTAATTATATTATTAAATATGTTGAAAAATTTCAACTACTTAAATAATATATTTTTTTTCGGTTTAATATTACCTCCATAAAACCTTCCTTTGCAATAATAAATTTGAATATCGTATTCGACATACAGTCTACTAAGCTTTTGAAAGGCATAGGAACATGTCTTGCCACTTCGGATTATCTTTGTTTTGGCATTCATCCTTTGGATCAGCTATCTCCATAAGTTACTCAATGCATTTCAGAACACCCCAAAAACGAATACCTCCATTTTCAAAATGTTCACGCACTTCGTGAATCATATAAAACAGCGAGCACCGTGAATTTAATTTTTCTGTATATTCAGAACGTGTGTTATATTAGCGATTATAAAGACTGTTTTAATGTAAAAAATCTTAATCTCGAAAAATGCAAAATCTGCAAATTGGAACGGAATATTCTTAAGCGATGAATTTCTGTTAAAAATGATTAATTATGTTTCTATCGAGTACTAACCGAGAATTTTGTTTTCCGTTTAATTATATAAGGTACGGGTCACTAAAGTTTTTCTTTACGATTTCTTTTGACTTTTATGAGATATTTTAAAACTTCCTTTGAATTTTGATTAATTTTGTTTTTAATAGATAATCTCCATTATTTTTTAATTAATTCATGTGCAAATTATTTAAATAAATAACTTTAAAATTTTTATGGACGAAAATTTTGCAAGATGTGTTTTTAAAAATTGTTATATATTGGCACTAGTTGACCTTTCTGAGCAAATGGCCGTATGTTTTGTTTTTGTCTTTATATAATCGCCTCACATTACCCTATAAATTACCTCATATTTTTTTATTTTAATTAATTTTAAGTTCTAAGTTTGTAGACCAATTTTCTCGTGAAACCAACTGAGATATGGTCTACACCATTGAGTTGTAGGCAGTAGACAAAAAATTACACGAGCCAAACCAAATTTTTAAAAAAAATTTTTTTTTTTTTTTAACAAATTTAAAATTTTTTTTTAGCTTTTATCAGAGGTGAATTTGCATGTTTCGTGATTTCTCATGAATGTAAAAGCCAACTCGAAAATACCTTATATTTTAATTATTTATTTATTGCAGCCGACAATATGCAGCCGACATTAAATTATACATTTAAAATACCTCAGGAAAATTTATATTTGTGCATCATGTTTTTTTTATTTTTTTCAAAAAATTTATATGCAGGATTTTTTTAAATATTTTTTAAATAGGTTATTCAAGTTAACATTTAATTCGCTCCATATTTTATTAATTATTACTTATTTTATTAAACAAAAAATTGTTGTAAAGAATTCTTCATGTAAAGTTGATAATTGTGCAAAATTGAAACAATACAGAAAATTAAATTAAATAAAATGAACTAAGTGATTAAATGTACTTAATAAAAATTATTAATATGAAATAGGGTCTCCACTTTGTTGTGAAACCAATTGCAGTCGGCGAGGCATTGAATTTACTAAATTTTGTTATCTATTTCCGACCATTTCTGGATAATGGCCCGTTTTAAATCCTTTAAAGACTCAAACTGCATTCCACCATCGTACACCTTTGCTGTAAGAACACACCAAAGGTCCTCAATGGGATTTAGGTCTGGACTTATTGCGGGCCACTGCAATAAGGGGATATTCACTGACGTGAAATATGATTTCGTATGCTTTGCAACATGTATGGGAGCGTTATCCTGCTGAAATATCCAGTTCTCACCATGGAATTCCTCTGC
The DNA here is from genome assembly GCA_018901795.1 of Drosophila sp. st01m. Lineage (NCBI taxonomy): Eukaryota > Metazoa > Arthropoda > Insecta > Diptera > Drosophilidae > Drosophila > Drosophila sp. st01m. Next base: position 173,113 of record JAEIFG010001465.1, on the reverse strand, counting down.
AAATGGTATCAGTTCATTTTGAAGGAGCTCCGTATACATTAGTGCATTGATCCGCCCCGGCACAAAGCATATGGTAGACTTTCCAGCATAACTAAAAGCCGCCCATACCATCAGAGAGCCACCACCATGGTTTCGCTTATAGTATCTTTGCCGGGGATGCCTTGGGTCTCGCCAGTACTTGTGATTTTCATCTGGACCATCTAGGTTGAACTTTTTCTCATCACTGAAGATCACATTTTGAAACTCGCTATCACAGAATTTATATTTGTCATAAAAGGCAATCCGGGCTTTTTTATGTCAAGGCAATAGTTTTGGCATCCGCACCTTTGAGTCATGTTGAAGGTGCAACTCCGTCCGGCAAATCTGTTGCACCCTCTGCCTACTTATTGGCAACTTCAATTCCGCCGTAATTTGACCGCAACTCATTGTCTTGGTCGTTGCAATCGCTTTTATGTGTCGTTTCGTGCGCGCATCAACTTTTGGAGCTTCTCCTTTGCGGTTGTTTTGGACATATTTAGCCGGATTTTTTAAATAATTTGATATTGTATTTCGATGCCGGACTAATTTTTTAGCAATTTTAGATATTTTAATTCCACATTCAACCATAATTTCTATTTGTTTTTTTTTTCTTTTTCGTTTAACTCCGTTGCAAGTCATTTTAATCGAAAATTGTCAAAATTAAAAAGAAAAAAACGGGAAAAACGCAATAATATTAAGGAGAACTGATTAAGAAAAAATATTTTAACAAATTCAATAACTTTGTAATCCGAGATACGTGAAGTGTCGCACTAAAAACTTGCATAAGAAGTTTTTGCACAAATATCAACTTTCTATGAAAATCACGAGTTTGGCATCGCTAAAATCCTAACGGGACTATAGATTGACAGCAAATAAGGAATTTTTTCATGAATAAGCAGCACAAAAGATAACAGAAAAATCATGTATACTCAAAATATTGATACCGTTATTAGAATAACTGTAATTCGCAAATCAAGTTTTGCACAAATATCAATTTTACTGAGGTACAAATGAAAATGTTTAATAAAACTATTCTGTGTCAAATAAATATAAATATTTTGAAGGTATCTAAAATTAAAAAAGAAAGCGATTGGTCCAACATTTGTTGCATGGATTAAGGAAAACCCAAAAAAACCCAATCAAACCAAGTAGTTAGTTAGTATGAACTAATAATATAGAAGCCTTAATAGTTAGCAAAGAACAGTCGAAACTAATCGCACAATACAGATTGTTATAATCAGCACACATAAAGCGAAAAGGTCCATACAAAGCCCAGTTAGTGGTGTAATGCTAAAGATATAGAGGAATAGTTACGAGTGAATCCAATATACATATTGAAAGTTATTTTGTCAAATAAACTAACAAAATCTACTTGACCCTGTAGTAATTTATACTGTTACTTTGTTACAAATCTTGGTAGAATTTCTAAAATACGTGGGAAGCCCACTAACCCTTCATTCAGGAAGTAATGTTAACAGTTCCTTGTGCAATTTTGTCTATATATATACATACATATATAAAATATATATCTATATACATAAAATGCTTTGTCCTCACTGACTCACTGACTGACTGACTGATATATCACAGCCATGGCCAAACCACAAGTCCTAGAGACTTGAAGCTTTTTTTAAAAATCAGAAAAAAAAATTTCCAGATTCGTATGGGTATTTTAATTATCTAATTCCACCTGCAACCTATTTAAAAAAATAAAAAACATTATTTAAAAGGCATTAAATTCAAGCTCGCTGCTAAGCAAGCATTGAAAACGTTCAATGCGTGTGCACGCATACATACACAATATTAGCGTGAGCAACTGAAAGAGAACCAGGAGCAAGAGAGCCGTGGCATTTGTTTTGTGTTTTGCGAGCAAGATCGTGAAAGTTGTTGTTGTTTTGTTCCTGTGAACGAAGCGTGCTTTGTCATCAGTGTTGCCAATTTAGCTTTTTCCCATCAGATCTGACGGGGGGGAAAATTTTAAAACAGCGGAAGGCTTTTAATTTTTGTCCAATCTGGCGGCTTCTTCCTGAAAAATGTTGGCAACACTCTTCGTCATACATACGAAATGAAAGGCTGCTTGAATTAACTCGATTTTACATATGAGACATTCGTGTTGATACTGAATTGAATAAGTTGGCAGCGCGCACATTAGTGCGATAATTGAAAATATGCATTTTATCGCTTTGGTATTGTGGAAATATCGAAATAATTTAAATAATAATATTTATATTAACCTTTAATATAAATATTTCTGAAACTTTAGTGTGTGTGCGTCCGAGCAAGGACGCAAAAGCGGGACCTCTAGTATATATACATATATAACTGCATATATATTTTTACCAAACATACATATATAATTCTTTAAAATATGCATACATACTATTGCATTTATATATGCCCTTGCATAAATACTTAAATTTTACCGCAAGCTGTAACGTTGTTGCGTCCTCACTATAGCGCTCTCTGTCGCACATTTTTCAAACGAGTTCATACCCATACCCATTTAGATACCCAAACCAACACTCGGTTGCATACTCATACCCATACCCATTTAGATACCCAAAACCGACACTCGTTTGCATACCCATACCCATTTATCATAGATACCCAAAAAAAAAACCTCACAGCTTGCGTCCCATGCACTTTAGAATCGTTTGAACAAAATGTGTATTTAACCAATTGAATTAGCCAGCCGGTCACTACCCGCGATTGCACAAAAACGAACGGGCAAAAACTAATACCATTTCTTCGGTCGCGGCAACCGAAGTGTTCGTTCAATTCGAACGCATAGCTAAAGTAAAAAAAACATTTGATATAATCACGTTTAAGTAGCAACGATCACAAGGATTGTTGAGCGTTCAAGTCAAACACTCAGTTCGAATAAAGTCACCCGTAATCATGCACATCGAACTTAGTGATTGATTTGATCGGATGCCTTCTGTTCAAACGATTGGATCGATCATGGTATCCGAGCTGCTCCATTCTCGAGTAGTTCTCAAATCGTACTCGAGTGGCTCGTTTGAAATACGAGCGAGAGGAAAGTCGCAAGCAGCAGCGATTTCGCTTACATTTGCATTTGTAAAGGTAAATGTATATATATATATAAATGTAATAGTACATATGTATGCCGAAAATATTAGTGAAAATATGTATTGTTTTTGTTATACAGGTTTAAACATTTTTAATTAGCCTCGTACCTGTTATATATATATGAATTATATTTATATACAAACATATACGAAACGGGCGGAAGGGCTCGAACATATGAAACTTCTACTATTTTGATTTTTTGTGCCTCCCAAAAAAGAGTGTAGCAAAAAATTTTGAAATTTCAGCAATACTATTATAATATTTATTATTTTCTTTTATTTAAATACTTTAATTCCAAACATTATACCTAAACCAACTTATTAATATTTTTATTTTTAATACTTATTCAGTGTCAATATATTTTCGATTTACCCAAAATAAAATTTACATGTTATTATAATCATATGTGTATTTCAATCAATTAAATCTGACACTAAGTTCATATAAAAATTATTTAAAATATAAAAAGTGTGTACCTAATTGTGATTATATACAAATGCATAAATATTAATATTTATAGCTTTAAAAAGGAAGCGGACCCATACAAAAAGATACTTGCTTTCAATCATACTTGAACGATAACGAGCGCTCAGCAATCAATTCGTTTATTGATACTCGAACGTGACTCGATCGAGTCTATCGCTCGCCAACATTCAAAATTCATTTCGATCATTGGAAATCGATCGTGTCGCGTTCGAATTGAACACTCTCGAACGCTCGAAATCATATCGATCATGGGTACTCGAACATGATTAGATTGTATCGAAAGCTCACAAGCGATTACAATTTATAACGACCACATGTCTCGAACGATACTCGTCCCGAAATGCTCGAAAAATAAGAAACAAATATGGGCAGATGCAGCGGGAGTTGAGCTAGATGAATGAAATAGAGCGTATTTGGTAACAACGCAAAGCAGGGGCGATTATTACCAATCACAGTGCCTCAACGCTACCAACCTATCTATACGGAGCAAATGCCTTCTGCATGCGGCAGTCAGATTTCTATTCGTAAACTGAGTGAGTATTAAAACCATTATATAATTGATATTTTAAAAATCGTGGACAATTAAAAAAAAAAAAAATAGTTAAATATCAGAATTAGAACCAGGATATGCAATGTATGATCCAAGAGTTCAAAAAATATTTACCGAAAGATGGCTGCTGAACATCCCATGTGTATCAACACTAAAGAAAGCTATATAAAAATCGCAACACTATGTACACGTTGCTATAGTTAAGAGACTTTGGAGATCATGGATTTATCCAATTTAGTATGAATTTTACCAGCCGATGACAATTGCGTTCTTCAACATCACAATTAAAAGGCTATATTCATTTGATTACCATGTGGCAATTATGGCCGTTGGGACCCGGAAACACGAAATTGTGAACAAGTCTTGCATTATCAACCAGTACGACTTAATGGAATTTATTCTGAATGAGACGAAAAAATATTATTTAGGACAATTAAACAAGCAATGGATCTTACCTCTTATCCGATTTATTGATTCTATGAAAGAAAACGGATAAAGTTCGCTGGGAGGCAAAGGGGTAAATTAGGTTTCAAATTGTACAATGCATGTGAATTTATCGATTTTATCCAGTTGGTGATCGATTGGTTTGATATTTCCAATGTCCGACGAAACAACCTTTTGGGCTAGAGCCAATTCAAGAACGTACAATGTTGTGTGACAAGAATACAATTATGTCCACATTAATAATGCCAAACTTCAACAGTGCCCAAAACGGAATTATTCTCAGTTATACGTCCTTCGACATGTTTCAATATGTTGGTAAAAAAAATTTGGAGTAGAGTACTCAGTGACGATTAAGATATCGCAACACCTTTTAGAATTTTTTTTATCTATATATGTAAAATGCTTTGTCCTCACTCACTGACTGACTGATATATCACTGCCATGGCCAAACCACATGTCTTAGAGACTTGAAGTTTTTTTTTTTAAATCAGAATAATTTTGTACAGATTCGTATGGGTATTTTCATTTTTTAATTCCACCTGCAACCTATTTAAAAAAATATAAAACTTTTAAATAAAAGGCATTAAATGTAAGCTCGCTACGCAATCATTGAAACGTCAATGCGTGTGTACGCATACATACCGAATTTTAGCGGAATCAAGAATCAACTGAAAGAGAGCCAAAGAACAACAGTTCGCTTTTGCATGTGCGGAGTTTTTGTTTTTGTGTTCGCTTTTGCATGTGCGAAAGTGCGAGCAAGATCGCCAATGTTGTTGTTGTTTTGTTCCTGTGAACGAAGAAGTGACTTATACTGCGTTCTTTGTCATACATAAGTGTGTACATATGAATCGGCTGCTGTGAGAATTGACGACAATGCTTTACTCATTCGTTGCTGTCCCTTAAGTTTTGTATGTAGCCTCTAATACCCTGTACCATTAAAATGTTTTATTAAGAAATTTCTACATTTAAAAATTTGTTTTTATTTATAAAACAGCCCATTACACCTATTATATAGCCCTTCATTTTGAATTTGTTAAATTTACGGTATCTTGCTATCAAAAATAGTGAACACAATATTGCTTAAAGCGTAAAGGGTATTTCATAGAAGTAGGCATTTTCTTGGATACTTTTGGTTGTATGAAATGAACTCACTGTGGGTTATTTGGTCACTAATATAAGATTAAATCAAAAGCTCTTTTTTAAATTTTCACCTGCATTTTGTTTTTGAAAATAAAAAATATTTATTAAATCGAATTAAAAATGCATGTTCGCAAAATCTATGTTCTATTTGTCAATCCGTAAGGAATTACGGGCTTATTGGTAGATGGCGCCACTAGGTTGAAAAAGGGCGAGATATGAAAATATGAATTTTACCTCTTTAATGGTGTGAAAATGACGAAATAATTTAAATAATAATATTTATATTAACCTTTTAATATAAATATTTCTGATACTTTAAGTGGGGATCTGCGTCCGAGCAAAGCAAGGATGAAAAGCGGGCCCACTAGTTTATTTATAATCTCGTATTTATCTGGAAATACAGAAATTCATTAGCCAAGCTAATGTTGCCATTGATGAAGTTGCCACTTGATCCGTTTCGAAGACACGTCTACTGTCAAACATGAGGTTGTGGTCGAAGAAAGTCACTATCTAACCTTCTATCTTTCTTTAAATAAGCATGCAAGAAAATGAAAATGTCATGTGGCGGCGTGATAAAGCCATCGAAAGCCTTTGTCGCCAATCTTAGCTTAGAAACCATTTATATTAATGTAAACAAGGAAGCCGTGTCACTTGAACCGGTACTTGACGCACACATTAAATTAGGCCACAATGTTAAGGAATTTTACTTTAAAATAAATTTTTCTTTCAAACTATTGAGGAAGGAAATTGTAAAAATTTAAGACAAGATCAAGAAGAAATACACTTTATAGGTTCAGAGATGCTTTCTTATATTCAACACAACATATTTCACAAAAAAACGAAATTGATCTAAGGGAATAAAAAAAAAAATTTTCGAACGTAAATATGCTTTTACTCCTGTCTCTCTTTCTCTCTCTCTCTCTCTCTCTGTCAAAATGATCTTAGTGTGGTGAAGAAAATTGGCTCCGAGGTGAACCGAGTACTCCCTTGACTGCGAAAAATCATGCACATATGCCCATGTAAAGATTACAAAAGCTCGATAAAAAGTCGTTTTTTTAAACTGAAATGTAGTATTTTTTTCTTATTTAAGTGTGAAATTTTTGACTTAAACTTAAACAATATTTGAATGACGTCACAAAGCCAAATCATTTGTTCGAACTGTCGGAAAATTTACCAAAGCAAAAATTATTTCGAAAGTTGGAAGAACATGCTGCCACTGTAAAGTAAACAAAATAGGTGAAAAAAGCGGAAAAATAAGATTGACAAATAAGATTTGACTTTGGGAAACGTTAGATATGACTAATTATTTGAAGCAAAATTTAGTGAAATCTAGTCAGTAAGACACCCAGGCCAAGGCGTTTTTATATATAACAACATTTGTAATAATCATACCCACATATACTATGTTCACACATAAACTTATGTATTCATGCACACCCACATACTTCCCATTCAAGTAAAATACCGATAAGAATAAGAGGTCAACGATCCAAGCAGACATAAACATCCGCTAGAATTGCTATTCGCACCAAGGGTCAAATCTGCTGACGCGGCACACACCAATTCAGACTGTTACCTTGCATCCCAAAGATCTCTGTTTAAACAAGAACGGACATAATACACAAAATATTATAGCTGAGGTTAGAAGGTAATAACATAATAAAAGCACTTAATTATTCAATCACAAGTACTATGTTAGATTACACAAACTATTTATGAAAACAAAAATTTAACTAATCTAAAACCGCTTTCTTATATTCATACAAAAGAAATTACACAACAACAAACAGTACATTTCAAATTACAACACTATTACACTGATACTCATTGTAATAACGCAAATTTTATATTTTAGCTATAACTTTAAAAGCATACACGTAAAATAATTGGTAAATATAAGAAACAAACAGATACAACCCTACAATTAAATAATGTGCCCTTGAATTCAGTTTCAAACAAAAATGAAAATATTGTCATTGAATCAGACCCAATTTTACATCATAGGATCAGCGATTGAGGACAGGCTAATTTTTATGGGTGGGAAAGTAACATATGTAATGCCCATACCACCTTATACTATGTACACCATATATAAACTTATGTTTTCATATATACACACGCACACCTACATACTTCTCATTCAGGTAAATAGGGTCAAATCTGCCGACGCAGCACATATCCAGGCTTTGCCTTGTACCCCAAAGATTTCTGTTTAGACAAGAGCGGACTTAATACCCAAAATCTCACAGATGAGGGTATCGAAGCATCGCCCCAACAACATCGCATACATACCCAATTTTAGCGGAATCAAGAATCAACTGAAAGAGAGCCAAAGAACAACAGTTCGCTTTTGCATGTGCGGAGTTTTTGTTTTTGTGTTCGCTTTTGCATGTGCGAAAGTGCGAGCAAGATCGCCAATGTTGTTGTTGTTTTGTTCCTGTGAACGAAGAAGTGACTTATACTGCGTTCTTTGTCATACATAAGTGTGTACATATGAATCGGCTGCTGTGAGAATTGACGACAATGCTTTACTCATTCGTTGCTGTCCCTTAAGTTTTGTATGTAGCCTCTAATACCCTGTACCATTAAAATGTTTTATTAAGAAATTTCTACATTTAAAAATTTGTTTTTATTTATAAAACAGCCCATTACACCTATTATATAGCCCTTCATTTTGAATTTGTTAAATTTACGGTATCTTGCTATCAAAAATAGTGAACACAATATTGCTTAAAGCGTAAAGGGTATTTCATAGAAGTAGGCATTTTCTTGGATACTTTTGGTTGTATGAAATGAACTCTCTGTGGGTTATTTGGTCACTAATATAAGATTAAATCAAAAGCTCTTTTTTAAATTTTCACCTGCATTTTGTTTTTGAAAATAAAAAATATTTATTAAATCGAATTAAAAATGCATGTTCGCAAAATCTATGTTCTATTTGTCAATCCGTAAGGAATTACGGGCTTATTGGTAGATGGCGCCACTAGGTTGAAAAAGGGCGAGATATGAAAATATGAATTTTACCTCTTTAATGGTGTGAAAATGACGAAATAATTTAAATAATAATATTTATATTAACCTTTTAATATAAATATTTCTGATACTTTAAGTGGGGATCTGCGTCCGAGCAAAGCAAGGATGAAAAGCGGGCCCACTAGTTTATTTATAATCTCGTATTTATCTGGAAATACAGAAATTCATTAGCCAAGCTAATGTTGCCATTGATGAAGTTGCCACTTGATCCGTTTCGAAGACACGTCTACTGTCAAACATGAGGTTGTGGTCGAAGAAAGTCACTATCTAACCTTCTATCTTTCTTTAAATAAGCATGCAAGAAAATGAAAATGTCATGTGGCGGCGTGATAAAGCCATCGAAAGCCTTTGTCGCCAATCTTAGCTTAGAAACCATTTATATTAATGTAAACAAGGAAGCCGTGTCACTTGAACCGGTACTTGACGCACACATTAAATTAGGCCACAATGTTAAGGAATTTTACTTTAAAATAAATTTTTCTTTCAAACTATTGAGGAAGGAAATTGTAAAAATTTAAGACAAGATCAAGAAGAAATACACTTTATAGGTTCAGAGATGCTTTCTTATATTCAACACAACATATTTCACAAAAAAACGAAATTGATCTAAGGGAATAAAAAAAAAATTTTCGAACGTAAATATGCTTTTTACTCCTGTCTCTCTTTCTCTCTCTCTCTCTCTCTGTCAAAATGATCTTAGTGTGGTGAAGAAAATTGGCTCCGAGGTGAACCGAGTACTCCCTTGACTGCGAAAAATCATGCACATATGCCCATGTAAAGATTACAAAAGCTCGATAAAAAGTCGTTTTTTTAAACTGAAATGTAGTATTTTTTTCTTATTTAAGTGTGAAATTTTTGACTTAAACTTAAACAATATTTGAATGACGTCACAAAGCCAAATCATTTGTTCGAACTGTCGGAAAATTTACCAAAGCAAAAATTATTTCGAAAGTTGGAAGAACATGCTGCCACTGTAAAGTAAACAAAATAGGTGAAAAAAGCGGAAAAATAAGATTGACAAATAAGATTTGACTTTAGGAAACGTTAGATATGACTAATTATTTGAAGCAAAATTTAGTGAAATCTAGTCAGTAAGACACCCAGGCCAAGGCGTTTTTATATATAACAACATTTGTAATAATCATACCCACATATACTATGTTCACACATAAACTTATGTATTCATGCACACCCACATACTTCCCATTCAAGTAAAATACCGATAAGAATAAGAGGTCAACGATCCAAGCAGACATAAACATCCGCTAGAATTGCTATTCGCACCAAGGGTCAAATCTGCTGACGCGGCACACACCAATTCAGACTGTTACCTTGCATCCCAAAGATCTCTGTTTAAACAAGAACGGACATAATACACAAAATCTTATAGCTGAGGTTAGAAGGTAATAACATAATAAAAGCACTTAATTATTCAATCACAAGTACTATGTTAGATTACACAAACTATTTATGAAAACAAAAATTTAACTAATCTAAAACCGCTTTCTTATATTCATACAAAAGAAATTACACAACAACAAACAGTACATTTCAAATTACAACACTATTACACTGATACTCATTGTAATAACGCAAATTTTATATTTTAGCTATAACTTTAAAAGCATACACGTAAAATAATTGGTAAATATAAGAAACAAACAGATACAACCCTACAATTAAATAATGTGCCCTTGAATTCAGTTTCAAACAAAAATGAAAATATTGTCATTGAATCAGACCCAATTTTACATCATAGGATCAGCGATTGAGGACAGGCTAATTTTTATGGGTGGGAAAGTAACATATGTAATGCCCATACCACCTTATACTATGTACACCATATATAAACTTATGTTTTCATATATACACACGCACACCTACATACTTCTCATTCAGGTAAATAGGGTCAAATCTGCCGACGCAGCACATATCCAGGCTTTGCCTTGTACCCCAAAGATTTCTGTTTAGACAAGAGCGGACTTAATACCCAAAATCTCACAGATGAGGGTATCGAAGCATCGCCCCAACAACGATTGATGAGTCTAGATTTACACCCTATTGTTCGTTGAAACTTTTTCAATAAGACATATCATATTTTCTTATGAACTAAATTGAAGCGAACTATGTTATTATATAGATTGTAATAATATCACAATATGCTGTAAACTTCTACTACTCCCCACTTCAAAGCACTACATGTATGCTGGATTTTCTGTATCTATTAGATATTTAAATTTTTTTAAATTAGTAATATTGAAGAATTCACATTTAACTTTTAATTGTCTTCGCATATTCAATACACACAATATATAATACTCAGAGTATATCACATTATCGGCATTTTCCAATTACTGCACAACCTCATTGTATTATGTTCTTATGCGTGTTTACAATGTAAACAAAGCACAGCTGACACAACAGAAATACCGTGAGCTTCTTCTTCCTTGACAAGACTGACTAAAAAGTTGAAGGTTTTAATGGACCGACGAGCGAAAAACAAACGGTGTAAAGAACGACAGCCACTTAATCCAGCAGCTTTAGTTAGCTTTCGTCATTATTTTTTTTATATTGTCATTTCTAAATTAATCTTAATACTCATATAATGTTAACCGTAGCCGAAAACTTAAATTGGATCACGCGCTCACAACTTCTGAAATTTTCATCGTTAAGAATTTTCAAGATACTTGTTTAAACAATTTCCACATGAATTACTTCACTAGTTTAAACATATCGATCGCATCTTTGAATACAATTTTGGGTATTTTTTTTAAATTTTCTTCCAAGATAATTTATTTATTACATTTTTTAAAATCTGTCTTTTACCTTTTTATCATTATTAGGGAATATCAAAAGCGATTTCCAAAAACTTTCCTTTTTTACTAATAAATTTATCTGCGATTCATTTATATACTGCCTATGATTTAAACTAGTAGTCTTAGCCATACATTTTTTAGGTAAAACTATAATATTTAAAAGTAATATTTTTACGATTATTTGACATTTAAATTCGGGGAACACTTAACAATTTAAATTTAAATCTATGAAGGTGACGACTGCATAGTTCCAATGGCTGCTAAAGCCATCCGATTTTGGTTGGTTCCTAAATACTTAATAATATACATAATGTCAAAATCACAAAAATCGGGATATCTTGAAAAGTAAAAATATGGTGGTTTTTCGCGATTTTCGGTGACGTGGACAAAGTTTGAAACAAACTTGGTCTGTTTGGGGTTTAATTCTAATTCTTGTAGTCTCTGACCCCCATTAGAGAATACGGATCATATATCCACTTGGCTGTTGATGCTGACTGATCAAGAATATATAACCAACACACCATTTTGCTTAAATTTTAAGTATTGGATATAAAAAGTAAATATATTATCTTTAATGTTAAATAAAATGAGTTAAAATTTTCAACAAGGCAGATTAAGACGTTGAAGACCGTTTGTAATGAGTTTTTCATTTTATTGTTCATCTGTTGATTATCAATTTAAGAGCTGTTAATCAGTTCGCACTCAACCGATATCTAGAACATAAATAAATAAAGGGGTTTCGCTTATGTTAATTAGAAAACCGCAAAGGGAAAATTGTTCAGCTTTTTTTCTGTGAGCTCTGATTAGAACCTTTTGTAATTATTCTTGGCATCCTAGAATTTTCAAGTAAAAATATTGTTTAAACAAACATTAGATTTTCAATTTAAAAAATTGTTGAATACATTATAATATTCATAACACTTCTGAAGTTAATAAATTTGAAAATCGACTTACGCATTGTCAAGTTGGGATGACAAATGTGGGCACTAAATACCGTTAATGAAAAAAAAACCAAATTTAAATTCAAAAACTAAATAGAAAAAATATATTTATTTTGTAACATGGGGACCCAAATCCGAAAAAAAGTATTTCGAACTTATCTGCTATCCGGAAAAGATCCAACATATGTTATATAATTGACCGATTTCATCCAGATTTAGTCAGTAAGCTATTATAATTTGCTTAATGGCAGATCCAATCTGTCAGATTGGTTTAAATATCTCTAAGAACCAAAAAAAAACCTTTCGATTGTAAAATGTAGAAATTGTAAATGTCGAATTGCTTTTCGCGTTTTTTTGCGCTTGTTGCTCAATCAACAAGAGATTTTGTCCCATATTTTTTTTGTGATTTTGTTAACTTTTGACACTTCGTTGCACAAAATGTGCCGACAGTGTCTGTTGTGAATGTATGTGTGTTGCGCGTTGCATCAATGGTTTATCCTATCTATATCTTTCTCGCTCTTCAGCATTGTTAGTCTGGTTAGGATATCTTAAAGTTTTGATCTTTCCAAAGTTATATGTCCTGTTCCAAGATTTGTTAGGAACACAAATACCTTCATAAAAAATATGTAATCATGTGGCAATAATAACAGAAGTTTTTAGCTTGACATTCTAACAAAGCAGGCATAAATATGTGTGTCAAAATAAATTAAAGAAACTAAAACTCTCATAAATGAATCTTAACATTGAATCTTAATTCGACGTGATGCATGGCAGGGCTCGATTCCCCTAAATCGGTGTAAACTAATGGGCCCGCTTTTGCGTCCTTGCTTTGCTCGGACGCAGATCCCCACTTAAAGTATCAGAAATATTTATATTAAAAGGTTAATATAAATATGATTATTTAAATTATTTCGTCATTTGCACACCACCAAAGAGGTAAAATGCATATTTTCATTTGTCGCCCTTTTTCGACCTAGTGGCGTCATCTAACAATAAGCCCGTAATGCTTTACGGATTGACAAATAGTACATAGATTTTGCGAACATGAATTCTTTAATCCGATTTAGTAAATATTTTTTTTACTAATTTTATACTTATATAATATATAAATTCAATATATTATCATATTTTAATTTCACCTGTAAACTATTTTAAAAAATAAAAAACATTGAACTAAATTGCATTAAATGCAAGCTCGCTAAGCAAGCATTGAAAACGATTCATGCGTGTGTACGCATACATACACCATTTTATCGTGAGCAACTGAAAGAGAGACAGAGAGCAAGAGTTAGACTGGACTGAAAAGAGAGCCATGGCATTTGTTTTTGTGTTCTCTTTCGCAAGTGCGTAAGTGCTAGGAAGATCGCGAATGTTGTTGTTTTGTTCCTGTGAAGAAGTGAATTATATTGCGTTTTTTGTCATACATACATATTAAAGGGCTGCTTGAATTAACTCAATTCTACATATGTAACTTTCGTGTTGATACTGAATTGAATGAGTTGGTAGCGCGCACATTAGTGCATATAAGATCGAAATAGAAGCCCTTTTTTAAATTTTCATGTGCAATTTATTTTTGAAGATAAAAAATATTAATTTAAATCGCATTAAAAATTCATTTTCACAAAATCCATGTAGTATTTGCCGATCCTTGCCAAATTGTGGACTAATTGTCAGTTGCCGCCACTAGTTTGGAAACAAATAAAAATATGTATACATTTTACCTCTTTGATGGTGTGCAAATGACGAAATAGGTTAAATAATAACATTTATATTAACCTATTAATATAAATATTTCTGATACTTTAAGTGGGGGTTTGCGTCCGAGCAAAGCAAGGACGCAAAAGCGGGCCCTCTAGTAACACATAAACTGATTACACTTCTCCTGATGTATATTTTCTCAATTGTACAGGAAAAGTACTTATATTTGACAAAATGTATCTACCGATGTTTTCTACATATGACCATTCTTAACATATAATGTTGAACTTGGCCGAACTAAGCAAACTTACAAACATAGCACTCTAAATTATTGACTATGAGAAGCTAAATTCTGACTGTTCTCTGTGTGACTGGAATAGCATTTCCTGCTTACGGTCGAGTCACAGCTGGGTTTAATACACTACAACATTGAACATTTATATAAAACACATGTACTATTAATTAAAGAGACAAAAGTTGACATTTCCCTTATGGCATGGTTTAATAATGAAATTGTAAAAAAGTTTTACTGAAAGAATACGAAGCATATGCTAAATATACAAATTACAATACTAATCTGTACGAACCGTTTAAGACTGAACTATTATTATTAATTCTTTTCAATACTCATGTATTGAAACTCGACATTATCAGACTCTTGGAGAATCGCGAAGATATATTGTGGACAGACCAAATTCAATATCACCAACATTTTCAAAATATTTGAAAATCTAATGGTTGGACGAATATCTTGCTATATGGTCAGTAAACTGTAACGAAGCTGCACGCCGGCAATAATAAAGATTGTCGAAGACACTTCTTAATTTTTGCAAGGTATTCGAGCCATGAGATATTAATTAAAGCTGCTTTAAAGTTAGTGCAGGTTAAAGTATGTGCCATATTTGTTATTGAATTGCCAAGTTTATTATCAGAGCGTAATATCCCTATGTATGCAGATGATGTTCCAATGTATGTAATACGCGTCTTACTCCAGGTTAGTGAGTGTGTAAATGTGTCCACTTTAGATCTTTTTAAAAAATAAAATCTGGGCTAAAAAGCCTGACTTCGATTTAACCCGAGGAAACGAAAAGGTCTCGACTCTAAGAGTATGTAGAAAAGTCTAATAATCTACGTTTTTATTTTAGTAAGACGCTTTCATAGATCAATGGTTTTTACACTGAACTATATAATTCTAAGGTCTCCCATTTATTTTTAAACAGGTAAAGGGCAGGACATTTAAAGTTGACCTATAACTTATGACTGCGCTGACAGATCGATCAATGTCATACCTCGTTCCAGACTTCGTTGAAAAAAAATAGTACACTCTAAAAGAACGTATAGATTTTGTACAGCTGTACATTAAAAACAGCTTCTCAATTGCGTTTACTCAACTTGCGATTCGTAACAAAAAAAAATAAAGTGGATAGTGCTTCAGCTAAGATTACAATTTACAGTATATACGAAAATTTTAAGAACTCCGATAATCTTGGTAATGCCAGTCATGCATTCAGACAACTTTTAAAACGTTCCCAAGAAAATATTGAAACCGTTAGAGCAAGTATTAAGACGACTTACACGACATCAAGTTATCGTGGCTCTAATAAATTTTGAATGCCTATTATTCGGCAAAATTACATGAATAACAACTAGTTTATACAGGAGGGGGCTATACATACATAGAAAGCTAAAATTAATTTATTATTATTATTTTACGCCTCCAGATATTTATTTGTGGAATATTTAATATCAAAGGTATTCGCTAATAAACCAACGAACTTGGTTTATCTTAAAGTCAACTTTCAAAGTGAAATAGCTCTCATATCGCCCGACACATTGTCCAAAATCATGAAAATGACGAAAAAAAGAGTACATTTGGCAGTCAAAGCAAAAAGTGTCCATTTACGTGATACCAATTTCAAATACTAGCTTGAGCAAATCTCATTGAACCATATTAAATGAAATTTCCAGCGGAGAAAACCAACTTTAAAAAAAATTAATCAAAAGTTTTCAAGCTTCATAAAATTTGTTACCATAAAAAGTCAAAGCGTACCTGCTGCCTAACTAAGGGATTTTTATTGGTATTCTTAAAAAGTCTGTTAGTCAGATGTTTTCAACCGATCCTAGCAGTAAATATAATTTGCAAACAGTATTGGCAAACTAAAGGAAATAATATACAAATACTCCGAAATAATCATTTTTTGTGGTAAGATCACAGATATGTTTTTGAATTTTAAAAATGCTATTACTGCCGTTCCGTCCAACAAATCTCATTGCGATTATGTAGGATGATAGTGTCGTGGCTTTCTGCCATTTGCGGACATGGCGATAACGACTTTCCTTTTACCTCTGTCAATTAATAAAAAGACACCTAAAAATACTTTTTAAAAATGCATAAATCATATCTGTAGATTTTAGGGTCCATATTTTAATGCTTTGATGCAGGCAAAAAAACTGGTTTTTAAATAAAACTGATTAAAACTAAGAATTTAAAATTATTAATTGAATGATCGATATAAAATATCATGCCTATTTGAAATTTTTTTTAACTCAAGTAAGTTTTTTTCGTCAGTTGTGAAGGTTTTATCGCGAAAAAGTGTGTAAGTCGAAGTTAAGATTAGAGCTTCGTAGTTTTTTATAACAGAGTAGTATAAAAAATTATCTTATAGCACGAGTGGGTTCTGTCTAAATATTATCGAAAAAACATTGAAGCACATTTAAGAATTATGAACATTCCTTCTTACTACGATCGCATAACTCTAATTATGAAGAAAGTCGATGTTCAAAAAGTGATTTTAACTACCATATTTCGATATGTTTTTGTTTTTAAGTCTTGGATTAACATTACTACAAAGCTTTATTCATTTAAGCTTACCTTATTTTCGCGTTGAGATTTATCACACTGAAATTAAAACCGATATATATATATATATTAAGTTATTTTAAACGAAATTGATTAATACATACGATATTAGTTACATTGTTGGTGCTACTGCAATGATCTGACATCTGTGCAAAACAAATTCAATCATAATTTTATAATAATTTATTACTTATATTTATTTTCACTCACATCAATAAAACTTTCGTCCAGATCATGATCATTTTTAAGTAAAATGCTGGCCTTAATGACTTGTGCTGAGCCAATTGCAAAGTCTTTAATCTCCAGTGTCAACCCCGTCGCATCTGCTGCTGTAGCATCTTCTTGATTACCTTTTAAAGTATTCAGCTTCTGTGGATATTAAGAGAATACAAGTTTTTAACTAATTTCATTTTTTGTGACAAAAGGATTACTTACTTTGATTTTTGGGCATGAGGATGAGGAGAGCATAACATTAAGATGACTATTTACTGCAACTGTATCAGCAGTTGGTCGTGTGCTTTTATGCTAACATATTCTGTAACCCCTCTATTTGGATGATTAGCATTGCTTGTTGAATTTTGGGAATTGTTTACATCAGTACTTACACCACCACTAATGCTAGTTAGATCGTTGTGTGGGACACTAACGATATTAACGACGGATAGCAGTGATGGTTGTGTAATATCTGCTTCTAGATCTTGATTACCGTTCTCGTTTATGCAGGCACTACTAACAGTATTTACTGTTTTGGAGATTGAAGCACTGCAGCAGTTGGTGGTGACTGAAGATTTGGCTTGCATAGATTCTTCCATTAGACTTACATGTTGTTGGCAATTACTCAACTCATTTTGATTTGCATTACTATTAATACAAATGCCCAAATTAGTTTTATTTTTAGCACTGCCAGTTAGTTGATTTTGTTGCTGTTGGTGACGATACTGATCCCCTGGCCAAGGTATTTCAGCTTCTAATTCGGGTTGTGGCGCTGAACACTCACTAGCTATTGGATCCGTATATACCGTTGTACTGCTATTATTGTTGTTGTTGTTTGACATATTATTACCAGTGGTACTGCTATTAGATGTAACCACAATTGCACTCCCAATGGTGATAGCAGGTGGGTGATGGTGATTAACATCTTTTAAATTATTATTGCTAACAACTGTTAAGCTGGAAAGATTGGTAGTACGAAGCGGGTGGGGATGTGAATGTGGTTGTCCAGTATCGTTTATCTTTGGCATTTTCATTTCCTCTATGCTATAGGTACATGTCAGCTCTTCCAGTGCCGAAAGACGTTTCTCTTTGCGTTTTTGACCCAATTTAATAGCAAACTGTTTGCATAATATTATATATATATAATAAAATGTTACTTAATATGAACAGAAACTCACCTCAAGATCTTCATAGGTTTTGAACTCTAGTATAGCAAACCCATCAATAATTTCCTCTTCAAGTACAGGCGACCTTGGCAACTTTCGTCGAACTGAAGGTGGTGGTCTTGGCGGAGGCTTATCACGAGGTAGCAGCAACGTTGATGACGATGACGTTGATAGGAGATCTTCATCCAGTGACTCGCCTTCGCTGTCGCTAGGTGTGGCCATAAGACCGGAGTTACATTCAGGTGAATGTGGGGGATTTAATAATAATGATGCAATACTATCCGTAGGTGGCAACAAATTATTACTACCGTTGCTACTACTAGTGAAGTTTCCATTCGAATTATTGCTATCTTCACCCATGCTACCCGCACTGTTAAGATGATATAACATGCCATTACCAGGGCCCAATACACTGTTGTTATTACCCAACAATATTGTGGGTGTAGATGCGGTGCCAATGATGCTACCATTATTACCACCTCCAGCAGTAGTTGTGACCATTCCAAGATTGACAGCCACTCCCACAAATCCTCCTCCAGTTAATGCGCTTGAATTACATCGGCTATCGCGCTCTGCCTGCAGGCGCTGCGCTCGTTCACGTCGACGTTTTTGTTGGCGTTGCTGTTTTGTGTTTAGACTTATTTGAGAAAAATTGGTGGAAGTATTGCTGCTGTTATTTAAGTGCCCGTTGGTCGGTGCCACTGTCAATACACCCTGAGCTGGTGTTGAGACTGATGGTACAGGTGGACTGGTAGAGTGATCTCCAATAATAGTAATAGAATTTGCTGCTTTCGCCGCTGCGACGATCGAGAGTTCCGTATCGGAGTCAAAATCACTTGCACAAGTTCCGTCCGTTAATGTAGATGGTACTATTTGATCTGAACTAGTGTGAACTAGGGGAGATGTTGTTGTTGTCCTTATTTCTGTTGCAGTCGTTGTAAATGGAGGTGGAGCTGGCAATAAACATGTCAATAAAGCTACATCTGCTGCTGCGGAGCCTGCAGTACTTATATTCGGAGTTGGTGGTGGCAGGTTCAATGCTGTGGGAGTAGTATTGGCTATTGTTGTAGTTGTTGTGAAAGTTGTTGATGATACTGAAGACGTTACGCTGAGTCCTTGAGGCCTTTCACGATTGTTTGTTGTGAGGTGTTGGTGCAGTTTATGATTTTGGATAGCACTGACTGTGGTTACTGTGACTACCGAAGAAAGATTTGGAGCTGCACCCAATATTATTTCCCTTTGGGACTCATGTAGATCGCTGGAGCTTGCGTACGACTTTAACACTGATGTTGAAGTTGTTAATTTTGTATTGCTATTGCTGTTTTCCATTTCAATAACGCATTTATATGGTGGAGCTGTTGCTTTTGTATGTGTGCCTCTGACCCTAGTCTAGACAGTCTACAGCATAAAACCGATGAAAGTGCTGCTACAGCTGCAATTTGGATTATAATCATCGAAGTAGAAATCCAAGAGAGATTCCATTGGTGTGACTGGATGTTACTCGTCTGTACGGTTTGTTACGGTTACAGCACTTCACCGAGGCTGAGTGAAGTTCAATTAGACTTTAGAGCTGACAAAGAAAGAAAATTTAATTCACTTCAGTCTCAGTCTACAGCGATTAATTCAAAATAAATCAATAAAATGCAAAAATCTGTAAAGTACTAATTTTTATGTTAGTTCAAAAACATTTTTGTTTTTGTTATAGTTTTACGGTTGCCTTTTGAATTTAACAAAAAAGAAAAACAGCCGTTTTATGTCCTTATTCGGAATATAAATTGGAGTTGCACTGTTTTTCCTTTTTTTTTATCAGATAGGCTTAACAGAACTTCCTTTTTTTGTATAGTATAATTATTTCTTTTCAAGAATGGATTTATTAAAATTATCATAGCTTTTCTTCAAATATGTTAATGTTCATATAATATTACGATGAAAAATACATGCATTTGTCGGATTATCATTTAAATTTCTCACCACATCTCCATTCCCTCAAATTAAACTTTTCGAAATGTATACAAAACAAATGTCTTATAAATATGTAAGAAATATTAATTTCATTAAATTAGCTTCAAAAGTTTTCATTGAGGAAGTTTCTTCATACATATGATAAATGCACATATTCCTATATGTATATATCATAATTGTATATACATACACATATAAGCATAGCTATTGACTATATATTGGTTTTATATTTTTAAATGCTACGCACATTAGTATTTTTTTTACTGTATTATATTTTTCTTTATACTGTATAGTAACTAGAGTTCATGATGTCGACTGCAAGGGCGCCCGCGCGCTACATGCTGGGTATATATATTTATGTATGTATGTATATGAAAGATGTTGTATACAAAGATTCTAGCAGCCATTGCCATCTCGCTTGCACTTTTTTGAGTATAGTCAACATGGTAGTGTTTCCTACGTGTTGTATATGCAGCAACAGCTACAACACCGAAAACAGCAGTACACATCACAGCCCATTTTTAAAAGTAACAAATAACTTTTTACACGATTCTCACTTCCTTCACGCAGCACCATATGCACAAACGTTTAGTGTTTAAATCTTATATATTTAAATATTCTTACACAGCCATAATGAAAGTTATATATTGCATAAAAAGCATTTATCTATTCTCAAACTTTTTGACCAAAAAATCGAACACGATATCAGTAAAGTAAAAACATCGATGTATACGTTTATTAAAAGACCGATAGCTTATCAAAGAAATGTATCGATAGTTAAAAATAGGGTAACGAAAACTTGTGAACCCATAATATGACAGACAATCTATATTCAGAATAATGCCAAGCAATTGTTTTGACACCATACAAATACATTTTTGGTTTTTCGTTTTTGAGAACAGTAAAACTTTACAGCTGTTGTTTATGTTTTTTAATACCTGGTTATAAAATGCTAACGCAACTATGCAAAGTTAAGATCAAACAAAAAGCCGTACTATTTTTCAATAGCTAATACAAAAGTTTTGACTTCATGAGTACTAATTTGCATATACATGTACTAGTCACACAAATTTGGGGAGAAAATTCGTTATAAGTCTTTATAGATGTTTAGCCTAGGTACTCACATCGAATAAAAAAATATGTTAAAATTTTAGTCATGGCGAAAAAATCATAAATTTCGACTCTCATTGTCGAAATTTATTGAGACCAACGCAACACCAAAGCGAAAATTCAACTGATATAATATTTTATATAAATTGACAGCTTATCAATATCTTTAATAAATTTGAACTTGTCATGCTTTGAAAATAAAGCCAGTTGCTATTTTTATCACTTTTAAATTATTATTCGCCATTTTATGTTAGTTGAAAACGACACACATAATCTGACAACTCCTTTTTATGCCTAACGGAGCAGCAAAACTCAATCCGCTGTTATCACTTAAGTTATACCCCTTCCAACTATCACCACTTACTTATTAGCCAGTTGACCAATATAAATGCATTTTACCTTTTTGGTTTTGTGGAAATGACGAAATAATTTAAATGATAATATTTATATTAACCTTTTAAAATAAATATTTCTGATACTTTAAGTGTGGGTCTGCGTTCGAGCAAAGCATGGACGCAAAGGCGGGCCCTCTAGTTTAATATAATAAGGTTTTTTTCAGACCTAAATGAAAAGCTTGTATCATGAATGAGTTATAATGAGCTTGACCGTGGCGCCGCAACACATACAAAATATGAACTGAATCTACATTACAAAAATTCTTAAGAGTTAAATACAAAAAGTTATAATTAGGAGGCATAACAACATGTATTCAAGTCGTGCCTGCAAGTCAACCAAGCATAATTATGCGCGATAACGGATAAAACATAATAAAAGCATCCGATTAACTTATAAAAAGTTAATTTATTTGGGGTCTTTCGGAGTCTTCATTTAAGGTTATATAAATCAGCTTCCACAGCTTTCTCTTCGCACAAAGGCATGAGCTTTTTCGAGCTTGCGGTTAAATTTTACTAAAACTCTTTCACCGACTTGAAAGACTCTGTTTTGTCGAGACTCGATCTCCCTAGCTCTGAGTATGTCTTCAGCTCTGTTTAGTCTATCTTGGATCTCTGTTAGCGCTACATTTGGACACTAAGCAAATAACCTATAGAGAACTCATTTCATACAAGCAAAAGTGGCCAAGCAAATGCCTCGACATTGGGTCCACGGGAAATTATTGCCGTGGACGCAATGTCAGAGGGAAATTATTTTGACTTTCAGTTCAGTCGGCTGCCAGAGCTCGTTGCTTGCATACATATATGTATGTATATGTTTTAGAAATATACAGATAAATATTATTATTATATTAAATAAAATAATAAATAATAATCAGCCGCAAATAAAATCGAAAATTAAATATGTATATTAAAAATCTGGTGTTTCAAAGGTAGACAAACACAAGAAAATACAACGAACTCCAATTGCTTATATTTATTAATATATTTTAATTAATTATCTTGCATCAGCTTATTCTTGTAACTAATCACTATCACTTATCATTGAGATAGGTCGTGGCTAAAATGCGTCTAAGATATACACGCATGCACACACTCGCATATTATTGTATGCATGTGTGAATTGAAACAAAACTCTACGTCGAGAAGCCATGCATAATGGCAATATTCATCTCTCGCCCTCTTTCCACATACATGTTCTTGAGTAATCAGACGGAGACACATATAGTCAAGCATGCATGTATGCGTGAATTTTACAATAAGTGTGTTCATATGTATGGGCTCATCTGAGAATTGGCAACATTGCTTTGTCAATTCGATGCCACTTTTCAATTTTGTATGTAAACTAAAATACCCTTCAAAAGTAAAAAAAAATATCAAGATTTTTCACCCTAAAAAATATGTAACATTCATATAACAACATATTTTATATATTTTATCGTCATTCATTATAAATTTATTTAATTTTTTGTGATTTTTCATATAAAATATTGAATACAAAAAGGTAGTAAGCGTCAAGGGTATTTCATAGTACGCATGTTTTGTGTTTCGCTTACTGAGCAAGCATCGAGCTCTGGCAGCCGACTGAACTGAAAGTCAAAATAATTTCCCTCTGACATTGCGTCCACGGCAATAATTTCCCGTGGACCCAATGTCGAGGCATTGAGTTCTCTATAGGTTATTTGCTTAGTGATTTGGATGAGTCTTCACCACATCAACTGGCCTTTTGCTAGTGACCGAGTGAATTGTTTTGTTATATTCACTTATGGTCAGTAAAATTAGAGTAAAATTAACATTCACACATTTATGGTGGAAGATTGGTTCTGAATTATTGCCAAACTTGAGTTGGCTGAAGCTACACGGTGTGTCCCAAAAATAACCGAACTTTTTGGATATAAAATAAAATACACATTATATTATCTTTGAAATTAATTATTTATTCAAAATAGGTTCCATTTGACTCAACACAACGTTTTTTTCATTAAAAATTCGTTCACTTCTTTGGTCTTGTGAGGTGGTGCATTATCGTGCAATTAAAACAGCTGTTTCCCTGCTGGGTATTCTGGTCTAACACGACCGATTCTTTTCTACAAACGATGTAAAACGCCTAAATAGTATTCTCCATTAACTGTTTGACCTTCTGGAACAAATTCCTTGTGGACAATACCCTTCGAATCATAAAAAGTAATCAACATTGTCTTGATTCGAGACTTCTGAAAACGCAATTTTTTTGTTTTTGGCTCGCCTTTGGACTTACATTCAGCAGATTAACGCTTAGTTTCAGGGTCATATTTAAAGCCCCATGTCTTATCACCAGTTATGATCGAATCGAGGAAGTCTGGATCGTTTTCAGCAGTTTCAATAATGTCTTTGCAATGCTCCACGCGAACGATTTTTTGGTCCATTTGTAAAGCAAAGCTCTGCTTCGACTTTTGTTAACAAGTCAATGCCTTTAGTCCCATCAAAGGTGCAACGTTCTGAGGGAATAAAAAATGTAGCCTTTTTACCAAACATTGATACATAGCATTTATGGCACTTTGGGGGTAATATGTATGGAGTGAGTGATAAACTATCGACTCGGCGGACTGTTTTTAGCCCATGGGGCGGACGGATGTAATTTTTCGACGCACCTGTGTCGATAAGAGACTTCATCAGGGTCTCTGCTATTTCTTGTCTGATATAGGGCTCGCAATCAGAGTCGTCAGCTATTTGAGCCACAGCACTTTATGCTGTCGCTGCGTATTCTTCTTCTTGGCACTGAGTAGTGTCATTTACCCGTTGGCGTCTCCGACCCGTTGTTCGATCAGTGGTGTAGGACTTTAGACATTGATGGGACAACATCCGTTGGTTGCTGATCACCGCTGCCACTATGCTGGTCGGTTTGTTTGGGCTATTGGGGCTTTTGTTGCCGCGAGTAGTGTGGGCTTTTGCAAGACCTTTATTTCGTCTGAGCCTTTTTGGCGTTGATGGGCCTGAGGTATTTGGTTGGGTCTTTGAGCCTTTTGCTCAACACTTTTAACATAGTTTGTCGCAAAAGTTTATGTTTCGTGTTTGGCCTCGAGAGAGCCTGCGCCTAAGGTCAAAGCAGCACCCCTAAACTTCTCGCACATCCCCTTCTTTAGGTCTGGTTCGTACGTTGTATTGACTTAGTTATGCGCATAGTGCCCTTACCTGAGAATGTACATCTTCTGTTCGGTGACATGAAGTGGTCTCTTGTCACTGTAGGTGAAATCTAAAATCTAAACGGTTGATGATGTTGTTCAATGTTTTTGCAAACCAAGCCAACACCGCGTCGATTTGCTTTTGATTAGAATTTGAATCGCTGCCCAGTCTAGCATGCACTCTATTCTGGTGACACAAAGCTGCCCAAAGAGCTCAAGCGGCTTCGGTGAACAAAAAGAAATAACTCGTGTGCTTTAACACACACGCATTGATCAACTTGAAGTGGACCTGAAACGCTCGTTTCGATTTTGTAACAAATAGCAGTAGACCCAATTTGCAATTCCTCTAAAAACCCAACTGCCAGTGTATTTAATCTCCGACTGAAACAAAAACACCACGCATCTGAAAATATATCGCAGAAGTTCAAAAGAAATTGTAGGAACATCCTGTGTATTTCTGCATGTAAATACATTATGTAGCGACATGTATGTACAGTTTTTAACGATATATTAATACATTTTAATTTAAGAGTTCTTATTTATTTATCTGAAATGTACATATTTAATTTAAAATCGTTAGTCAACAAATTGAATATGAAATATTTGTTGGGATTGAATATGATTCCGTCACTGAACTGGTATCAGACATATTTGCAATGGCTTCTCCTATTGACATTGTAGCGTATACATTCAAACAAATAAATAAAAAATACTTTCTGTGCTCGAATATTTTAATTCCTTTAACAAATTAATGTCCGCATTTGTTATGGTTGGCAGCCATCCATCAATAGGTATCAGCTGTTGCTAGCGCCACCTATCGACTGACAGCAATAGCTGATGGCTTATCCGCAAACAAAACAGAAAAGACTGAATTTGTAGGTTTCGGAAAAGAGGAATAGATTTGTTGAAAGGACAAAAAAAAATGGAGATGTGGTTGGGGTTAGCTAGATTGCTGCTACTAGGATGAATTTGAAGTGCGGGAGAAAAATCACGTGTTGATAAGAATCTGAAAATAATAAATCTTATAGGTACACGTCGTTAAATACTACAAACACATACTCACTCAAACGCAACTTCGCGCCGCAGCAGCAATACACACAGTCCAAAAACTTGAGGTTCAGCAGGCAGGCACACACACAACATAGGAGTAGCCACAAAGCGACACACAGGCAGCGACATCCACTGGCACGCAAAAGATTAGCCCAGCGGAGTGAGTTCGTCTCTGTGGACAGCTTGGATCTCTTTTGCATGTCTATGCGAGTTAAAGGTCCGGATAGGTCCCAAACCTTTGTATGCACTGGCACAGCTTCTCCTGGTTTCCAGCTTGTTGCGTCTAGGCACTAGACACTCACCTGCTGGTTGAATTAACCGATGCTCGCCTTCTGCAAATTAAATGAAATTTATTTTTATTAATAATGGTCCGAACCTGTTAAAACGTAATATGTATTATTGCCTTTAAAATCCATTGTTGATGCCCGTCCCCATTGCTCAAACAAGAGCTTTTCTAGTTAGGGAAAGGCCACCTTCAAGTCCCATAAATCACATAATGTTATCTACATCTACATATATACAATGTACAAAATGCTTTGTTCTCACTGACTCACAGCCATGGCCAAAATACAGGTCCTAGAGACTTGAATAAAAAAAAAAAAAAATCAGAATAATTTTTAATAGATTCGTATGGATATTTTCATATTTTAATTCCACCTGTAAATTATTATATAAAATAAAAAACATCTAATTAAATTGCATTAAATGCAAGCTCGCTAAGCAAGCATTGAAAACGATTCATGAGTGTGTACGCATACATACAAAATTTTATCGTGAGCAACTGAAAGAGAGCCAGAGAGCAACAGTTTGACTGGACTGCAAAGAGAGCCATGGTATTTGTTTTTGTGTTCGCTCTCGCAAGTGCGTAAGTGCAAACAAGATCGCGAATGTTGTTGAAAAGCAGTGATTTATATTGACATATAAAAACGAAGTAGAAGACCTTTTTTAAATTCTCATCTGCAATTTATTTTTTAAAATAAAAAATATTATTTTAAATCGACTTAGAAATGCATGTTTGCAAATTCATGTGCTATTTGCCGATCCGTGCCGAATTATGGGCTTATTGTCAGTTGGTGCCACTAACAATAGATGGCGCCACTAGGTTAAAATGGCGACAAATTAAAATATGCATTTTACCTCTTTGATGGTGTGCAATTGACAAAATATTTTAATTTAAAAATATTTATATTAACCTTTTAATATAAATATTTCAGATACTTCTAGTGTGGGTCTGCATCCGAGCAAAGCACGGTCGCAAAAGCGGGCTCTCTAGTATTATTTTATTATGATGCGCCAAGCTGTCCACAGGGACAAGCTCACTCTGTTTGTGCGCGTGCCAGTGGTTTCGCTGCCTGTGTGTTGCAGTGGGGCTACTCCTGTATTATGTGTGCCTGCGTCTTGACCCTCAATGTGTGGGTCAGCTCTTGTATTGTGTTTGTGTGTTGTGTGTGTGCTAGTGCGGACATCAATGTTCTGGAGTGTGAATATTGTTTTTTTTTTTGCAGATTATTATCACCACGCCATTTTTTTTACTGGAAATAGAGGATAAATTAGTTCTGAGATCAGACGCCAACGTCGTCTCATACTCTGAGATCAAGAGACTTCTGCTACAACAGAGCTAGCCGGGCATAAGCTCACTGCTTAAGGTCCTAGGTATGGCAGATCTCGAGCGGACTGCGTTGCCGTGTCTCCAGCTCATACAGGCTGTTCCCAATTGGACGATCCGCCAGTTGAAGTACTTCCTACATAATTTGGCATTAACGTATCGACGGAATTCACACAGCACGAAAATTTACTTGTACACTTTTCGCTTTCTCGCTCTGTAAGCCCGCTGTTTCTTCAAGCGGGCCAACGGTGCTGTCGCCGCATTAAAATCACGTAGTTTCCTTGGCAGAGCGTATTCGGTACCGCTTAGGAGCATATATTGCCCAAAATTGGCAAAGTACAGTGACACTCCTGTGAGATCTCCTGAGCCGCTTGGATCTTTGGCAATATTTCGTCTAACATTCTCCCGCACCTGTACGGTCATTCTTGGCTAGTAATATTACTGCCCAAAGTCATAGTCTCACCTCCTTGCATCCTGGTCTCTTCCTTGTATGCCTGCTGAATAAGCGTACTTGTGATGGCCTACGGAATCCACAACTTTCACTGGAACTCCTTCGTATCCTCCCGAGCAAACTGAGCAGATTTGAACAGGAGTCCTTCATCGATTGGCAGCTCTGGGAACTACGCTTTGTTCCCATGAACAAACGTTATCCGCTCAGAATACTCCTAGCTTTCGAACGCCGTGGTTTCGAAATCGAAGATGTTCAGCTCACCCTACTTAAATCAACCACTTTAGATTGACGTGATCTGTGTTTAATGTAAATGGCATTAAATCCTCACAGGGACTTAATCTGTCGACAGCTTTAACCGCTTCCAAGTATTCCTTCTAGGTGATGCTGAAGTTCAGCTGCACTCCGCGGAGCTTCGCTGAGGAGAAGACTATTGACCTGTGTAAGCCTACGTCCTCCCTCTGGAGCACTATTGCCCTGATACCTACATGTCTTGGCTGTATAAAATAAGGACACTTATAATCCAGGTGGATTAAGACTGGAGCACAGGTAAGTACCTTCTTCGTCTGTCATTCGGATCGTGAACTTGTTCTTTAAACAAAGCTGTCAAAGCTGCCGATAGACCTAAAAAATCCCAGATAAATCTGCGATAACATCCGGCGGATCCTAAGAATCTTCCCAGCTGCCGTACGCTCTTTACTGGGATTTGAAAAATGGCTTGCATCTTTTCTGGATCCGTTCGAAACATCCCCTCGATAATATAGCCCCAGTACAGAAGGTACTTCAAGCAGAAGTTTGTATTTAAAAAAATAGCGGCTTGAAACTTTGCACAAAATTTTCTAATACTACCTCTAATATCATATATAAAAACTACTTAGATCGGAATACTATATCATATAGCTACCATAGAGCGATAAGTCTGCAATACAGTGTTTGTATGGAAAATTGTTAATTTCTAATATTTCGGTTACTTGGGATTTTTAGAAGAATACAATTTAAAATCTATTAAAATCTAAAAATCATATTCAATGTTTTTTATAGAAATGTAGTTAAAAAGTTATAAAAAATAATTTAACAAAACAAAAAACATAATTAGTAATAATTGAAATGCAAATGAGTATAGTATATGAATGAATATAGTATATATATAATAAATATATAGTAAATGTATGTACATATTATTCTAGAAGCTCAATAGCTGATTTTAAGAGTTTTGACTTTTATTTATATGAAAGTTGTCTTTGACCAGAAACAAAAGGGTCGGAGCTTGGGTTGGTGTTTGTTAAAACCCGTGTAATTTTACGTCTATGCTTAATGTCTAAACATTTCAATGTCTTTATTTCTCGCTTCTGCAGCTTCTTCAAAAAGTTCCCCAATTGAAACTAAACAATTCCTAAGAATTGAAGGAGCGTGAATTAATATTTTATACACTGAAGGAGAAACGTACTACCATGAATATTTTTCAACAAGTCCTTTTGCAGTTTCCAATGCATAGTCTCCGAATTTTTCTGGATTTTTTCTATATCCTGACAATGCTTGTAAGAGTGTTGCACATCTCATAATCAATTCTTTGTCAAGGCCTGTTATATCAGCAGACAAATCTGGATTACTAAAAAATTCTTGCCGTATTCCCGTCGATTGATGTTCCACTTCCTCCAGACTTAGGCTTATTTACTATTAGGTCCATTTTTTGCCGAAACTCAGACTGAATAAATTGTTTGCTTATTAAACATTTTTTTCTTATTTCCTCACAATGTATTTGCCAAATTTTATGATCCAATCGGTACGATATTGCATATTTTGGCATCGACCATGGTGAGCTGCAAGGGATGTACTACTTCAATTTTCCTATTTTCTGTGACAAATATTGGCTTATTTAGCTGGCCAACTTTAGTTTGGAAATATTCTTCTTCCTCAATGGACAGTTTAGTAGTTTCCTTCTTGAATTGAAATCTTATTGGTCTGCAGTAGCGGGTCGATGATGGTTGGGGATTTTTCCAAATAATCTAAGGATTTTTTTACTTTGTAATAACTCTAAGTGGCACGTACAATGTAACAAACAAGCTATTATCTTCAAAATCTGTATTTGAAACCCTCTGTATATATTCAGCATGGCCAGTGCTACCATCGAATCCCCATATTCCTATTAAAATAACATTGTTTACTGAATCTGCTTCAATATTATTGACAACTCCCTTCTGAAGCTGCAATATTCGTTTTGCAGTGTGATCCAGTAAACTTTGGAGTTCATATTCAGCCATGGATATTTAAATACCATCTGGATAGCTTTTCAATTTAGCCAAACGAATCTTTTAGTAGCTTGGGAGCAATTCAAATCCTCCCTTCAAATTTATAAAAGTTCGAATCAACAAATATTGATGTTTTGTTAAACCGACTTCAACTAAGAGTGACAAAGCTTCGTCAACATTTGCCTGGGATTGTTCATTTTCAGATTACACCTCAAAAGACCGCAAAAAAGAAGCAGCAGTCTCGTCCAGTTTGGAAATTTCAGCTAGTCGTCTTCTTTGAGCAACCCAAAAATACAATATTCGGCCGTCCTCGATCACCAGTAACTTTTTCAACGTCACTTCCACTCAACAAAATGCTTTCCTGTTTCTTGAGTCATTCAGAGTGTACTTTGACTGTTTTCGCCTTACATTTTCCACACAAACACAAATACAAACACAATAACGGGATCACAACAACAAACCAAACGCAACGCAGCAACTGGAAATTAGACCTTGGAATGCGGCTTTAGTATTTTTAATTTTTTGAGTACTTGGGAGCGCCTAAGGGCAAATGTCTTAAGTTTTTGTTTTATCAAAAAACATCGACGAATACACTAGTTAAGGTTTCATTAAGGTAATCGGGGGAGCACAACTAAAACTTTAACAAAACATAAAAAATACGTTCACAAAATGCACAAAAAAGGTTAAATTAAATGTCACATAAATGTATTATCAATGGAAAAAATATTACAAAAATAATTTAATAAAATAGATACCTTCAACTTTCAAATCCATTTTAAAATTTTAGAATTTGAACAATTATAGCCCGGGCTACACTGCTTTGAAGTTTGCAGTTGTCTGTTGTGAAATGCTCTTCGTACAATTGCGCGCAGCAAAAGAACACAAGCTGGCAGCTTTAGTTCTATTTTTAGAAAGTACCGTTAGGTTTACGGTATAAACCGGTTTGGCATCGAAAAGTTTGAACATTTAGAAGCCAATTTGATTACTTCGCACCTACAAATTTTGACTTCGATTTTATTATTTATGGCCTATGTGAGCGCCCACTGTGCATTGGTTGGGAAACAGAAAACAATAGCCAGGTTCAGAACCACAGCTTTAGCCAAGTGCAGAGTCCTGACGTATCTAACTTTAGCCAGATACGAAACCACAAACTTAGCCAAGTACAGATGCCTGACATGTCTCACTTTAGTCAGATACGAAACCACGAGCTTAGCCAAGTACAGATACCTGATGCTAGCCCAGCGCACAACTAAACCATCATACTGATACAGGGTCTAATTGAGAATGCTGTTACCTAAGCTCTTGCTCAGCAAGAACAAAGGTTCCATTCCCAGCTGGCATTAAAAGTAAACAATTTGTGCATTGAAATGCCATAAGTGCAGATTTATCGATGAATTTCTGGACCCCAAGAAATAAATAAGAGGGAGGAGTCAAGTCAAAAGACCGAACCGATGGAAATTGATTTATCATCCAAATTCAAGCAACGCACTTATTTTGGGAAATCTTAGGTAGGAGTTGAACAGGCACAAAAAAGGTCAAACTCATTTGACCGAGCTACTGTCCAAAGACGTCAACGCTTGAACAACGTTATTCAGAGCACCCAGGAAGAGCAAGAGCCTAATTATGCAAACGCTGCAAAAACCGCCGTAGCTGACATTAAAGATGACATCGACGCTGACTACGATAATAACATTGTTAATTTTTTAGGCTACCTTTCATCATGTGACAGCTGGCTGGGAAAACAATAAAAATCCTGATAGACACAGAGGCGGTAAAAACTACGTTAAGCCCGTAAAGGAGCTAAAAACCGTAGTTCCTGTCGAAAAACCCTTTACCCTAAGCTCGAAGCACGGTTCGAGCGAGGTAAAACAAAAATGCGTTATGAACATAGATGGTCAAGTATCCTCATTCCTTATGTTAGACACTCTCACCTCATTTGATGCCATTATAGGCTTCGATTTACTAACGCGAGGTGGAGTAGCATTAAACTTCACAGATGTAGACGCCACTAAAGTACCAAACTCTGTCAGCAAAAAGTTCAAGGCTACGTTATTGAAGAGGGCAAGGGAATTTTCGATCTCCAACGAGGCACTTCCTTGCAACACTACTGTCATTGCCACTATTCGAACCACAGACAATAAGCCGGTGTATTCAAAATTTTACGCGCACCCGATGGGAGTTCAAATTTCGTAAACGAGGAAATCAAACAATTGTGAAAAGTCGGAAAATTTAGACCAATCGCCATACAACAGATCTTCTTGGGTCATCGACAAAAAGGTTTCGACTCCAACGGCAACAAAAACAAACGATTAGTAAACGAATTTAGGAAGCTCAATGAACGAGCTATAGCCGATCGATACTCAATGCCGAGTATTCCCATGATTTTAGCAAATCTGGGACAAGCTAAGTTTTTCACGACCCTAGAATTAAAATCGGGTTACCACCAAATTTATTTAGCAGAACATGATCGCCAAAAAATCTCGTTCTCGGTCAATGGGGAGAATACAAGTTCTGCCGATTGCCTTTCAGAATGAAATATGCGGGAAGCATTTTTCAAAGGGCCATCGATGTTGTTGTCAGAGTATACATAGGGAAGTTTTGCTATGTGTACGTTGACGACGACATAAATTCTTCCGCGAACGACGCTGATCATGCCGGCACATAAACACATAAACATACAAAGGACAAAATTATTCAAAGAGAGCGGTGAGCTACTAGGATTCGTAGTAACAAAAAACGGGGACAGAACAAACCCTGAAAAGGTGAAAGCCATGCAAGAATTCCCTGAGTCAAAAAACTTGTTCAGCCTGCGATACTTCTTGGTCTAGCCAACTATTATAGATGTTTTATTAAAAACTATGCTGCAGTAGCTAGGCCACGGACCAACATTCTCAAAGGAGAGAACGGCTTCGTGAGTCCAAAAAGTCTCAGTTGAGTTCGATGAAACTCAGCGCAATGCTTTCGAAATCCATGTACTGGGACTTTAAAAAAGCTTTTGAGCTTCTATGGACGGCATCGGTGCCGTTTTGTCTTAAGATGATTTCCAGAACACTCAAAGATAGCGAATCTCATTACGCTACAGGCTTTAGGGTGGCTACAAAATTATCTATATGGGACAAGGGAAATAAATATATTCACCGACTATCACCCCTTACTTTCGCTATCTCTGAAAGAAATGCAAATACAAAAATCAAAAGATGGATAGCGTTCATTGACGCACACAACGCCAAGGTGTTCTACAAACTGGGTAAGAAAACTTTTGTGGCCAGACAAAACGTGAACGCAATGCAAGACGAGCCCTTATTGGACGTTGAAACCATTTACAATGAGACCTCGCTAAACTCCACGATAGAGGCAACTATCCCATCGATAAGAAGTTTTTCCTTACTTGAAGGGACAAATTCTCTAAGCTTGCTGTCGTCCAACCAGTCCCGTCACGAACAATATTTGACATAACAAATAAATTCCCACTATTCAGCTAATTAATCTGTTTCTTAAAACGAAAACGATATTCTTCGATAACGAAGCAGCATTCAATTCTAAAATAATAATAGTGTCACTTCTAAAAAATATCTACGACATAGACATTGTTAACTCGCCACCGTTACACAGCGTTTCCAATGGTCAGGTAGAAAGATTTCATAGCACCTTAATGGATATAGCTCGAAGTCTGAAAATGGAGACCAAGGCCAGCGATACAGTTGAACTAATTATGAGGGCAACAGTGGAGTGGGGAAAGGATTCTTCACAAGGACAGCTTCCATTGACACCGTAGCTTGTTTTTCTCTGTTTTTTAACATTTGCTTTACAATCAAATTCGATTTTAATTTTTATGGCCACATACGTAGTCAGTAGTGGAAAATATTCCATACTTGCGACCTTCCTTTAAACTGAAAACTTAAACATTATAGCCAACAACATATCACGTCAATACACTTGCATCCTTAACTAAAGTTTTATAACCTCTGTTCTTGACACTTTTTTCTAGATTCACATGCACAATTTTTCGCCCTCATTAAAGGAAGGGGGGTCCATAAGACGATCAGGAAAATCAGTTAGAATAAGAGCTAGCAGCTAAGTTTATATTACTAATCGCACAAACCTTATTTTTCTATTTACAGGAATTCAATCTGCAATTTTGTTAATGCTAGGTTTAGTACAGGGTCGAATTATCGACTATTTGCATTCCAATTATATTCCGGTAATACACGGAAAGGAATTGGTATGGGAACAAAGGCATTTAAGTAACCTGACAGAATTTTATGCCATTGCAGGTGAAACCGAAAAACTAATAGAGCTATTCCCACAATTCCACATGCAGAAATTATTAGATGCAAATATAGATCATATTAAGAGCTTACTGTCCGTTGTTGGAATACGCCATAGAATATCTAGAAGCCTAGATGTGCTAGGCTCAGCGTTAATGGTCATAGCAGACACACCGAACGCCTCTGACTTCGAAAAAATTAGATGATCCGAATCCCAATTAATCGATGCAAGCAATAGGCAATTAATTATCCACTTAGAGACACAAAGGCAAGTCAGCAAACTCCGACGCAGTAAATGAAATACTAAAGGCAAAAAAGAATAATTTAGTGGACACACCGCATTTGCATGAAACATTGTTAGCAAGAAATAGAATATTAATTAATCAAATATCGAATTTAATTCTCACAATTACATTAGCCAAAGCCAATATAATAAATCCAACTATCTTTGAACATAATGATTTGAAAACTATTTTAAATAATAATAAATTAAAATAAATGGATTTTGGAGACTATGAATTAGAGAAACTTTAGCACACAGACTACAATGGCATTGGAGTAGGTCAGGTTTGTTTCTAATGTTTGCCACGCCCTTTTCCGCATTACCCACATCTCGAATTACCCCCACACTTCAAAATAACGTTGTTCATAAATGAACATGTATTTAAACAGCCCTCGGAGTGAGCTGACACCAGTGGAGAAACAAGCCACTTGAAAGGGTCACAACAGGCTAAAAATACCACAAGAGTCGCAGCTCGGGCGCTCAGAAATAGTAGATAAGCATACAATGTAAGATCACTTGACACAAAGGATGTCATCTAATAAGATAAGTAGAAAAGAGTCAACCACACTACAATGCTACAGTTGACTCCATCTAATATTACATAGGATAATAAGTAAACAAGCGACGACTGTACTAAAACAATGCGTTGGTCGCCACTAACATAGTACATAAGACATCTTATAAAAACCCATACAATTTGAATAAACGAGACAGTTCTTAAAGCAACGCGCAAGTGTTATCATTTAGGGATTGGCAATCATGCTTACACACTAGCTCTAACGCTGCGACTAACATCGCGACTAAGTTCTAGTGCAGATTTGCATGAAAATGGTCCTTCGAGCAATTTGCTCAGACTGCCACTTCCAGTAGATGCCTTAATCGGTATCACGGAATCAAGTCCATAGATCGCACCTGTCGTGCATCGTGGCACAGCTAGAGAATATTAAAATACAACTCTCCGGCAACTACGAGCGACTGCAGCGCGGGAATGGATGAAGGCAGAGCAGAGCAACAACCAAGCGGCGCAGAAGACAGATCTGCGAAGGTACCAGCACTGAGCGTCGTAGAAAAGAGCGGCGAATCAGAATTGGTAAAGAATAACATTTAAAAGAATGCGATGGGGGAATAAAATAACCATTGCGCAAAGAAAATACAGTTGCGGGAAAAAATTAAGCATCTCATAAAAGAGAGCGACGCGGGAACTAAAACTAAGCGACGCAAAAAGAAAAATAAAAAAAAAGAGAGCGGTGGGGGAACAAAATAACCACTGCAAAAGAACGACAGTTGCGGGACAAAACTAAGCAACTTATTAAGAGAGCGGCGCAGAAGACAGATCTGCGAAGGAATCAGCACTGAGCGACGCAGGAAAAGAGCGGCGCGGGAATCAGAGCTTGACAACAGAAAAGGCGGCGAGGAAACCTGATAAACGTTCGCCCAATTAAAGCGACGTGGAAATCCCTCTCCCAAAAAATTAAAATAAATAGGACGACGTTGGAATCTGACGACGTAAAACGGCGGCACTGGAACCTAGCAACGACGTAGGAATCGAGTGATGAATTAAAAATGGCTCAAATTAAAAAAAAAAAACACAGAGTAGCGAGCAAACGCACGGGGTAAATTGGACAGCACAATAGCGGAAACAGCACAATCGGTACAGGACCCTTTGAACGATCGTTGAAGAAGGCGACGTGAGAAACCTGCAACAAAATTTGCGGCTCCAACTATTGCATTACAAAAGAAAAAATGTATAAAATTTGGGAAACAGAAATTTTGGCAGAAAAGAAAACGAAATGGAAGAAATCGACATGCAGACAGAAGAATTTTACCGATCAGCCCGCACATTGCAAAGTACAATGAATTGTGCTGGAGAAGACTGTCAACAGCACCAGAATGACATAAACGAAATTAATGAAGATTTCGACACACTAAGTAGAAATTTTTGGGAGCTGAAAAAATATGGCCAAACAACACTGGAAATACGAGAGAAATACGAAGATCTCTCTAAGGCCAAAAGACAAAAGATAAGGTGGCTCACCGAGATCAAGGCATCTAAACATAAGATAGAATTAAAACCAATAGAAATACCTTCGTTCTATGGTGATATTACGGCGTGGTCAAGCTTCTCAGACATGTTCAATCACATTGTGGACTTGAATACGGACCTAGATACAAAGTCGAAGTTCATAAGGCTAAAAGAACTTGTTAAAGGAGAAGCAGCCCGATTAATTATGCATTTACGCATCAGCAACGAAAACTACGAAGAAGCATTAAGTATCCTAAGGAAAAGATACGAAAATGCGAGAGAACTGTTTACAAATCACTGGAACAGTATTTTGGACATGCCAGTCATGAATAGCGAATACCACAAAAGTGTTCAGAACATGTTAGATACAGCAAACAGGAGTTTGCACGCAATAAAAGGAATGGGAATCCCAGTTAAGGATGCTGAGCCCTTCATTGCTAGCATTTTAATAAGAAAATTTGATCGACAAGGTCTACAGCAGTACGAACATGCCTCTAACAAAACAAAAGAAATTCAGACGCTAGAGGATGTCATACAATTCCTGGAAAGACACTTACAAGCAATCCAGGCAGCAAGGCCAAGAAGCTTCAAGGAAAACAACAAAATAATGAGGACAACGATGGACAGTGCATGCAGCTACTGTAAAAAAGCAGGTCACAAAATAGAAGAATGTATTAAATTCAACCGAATAGATCAAGCAGATAGGTGGAAATTCGTCCAATCAAAACACATATGCTTCAGATGCCTTGGCCACAAATTCTCAATAAACCAGCCGTGCAAAGAGGCATGTAAGAAATGCAGCGATGGACATCATGAACTACTACATGCTGAAAATGAGACTAAAACTACAATGACAACTAGAACAGCAAAAACTACATTGCTGGCAACAGCTATAGCAAACAATAGTAGACGCAGAAATTACAGAAACTTAGGAAAAAGATTGCTTCATGGCACTAATCTAAAAAACGAATGCTCTACAAAATTGAGAGAATATAGCGTCAATTACACAAAAGAAATGGTATACGGAAATTTAGCAAATGGAAAAGTTCCAGCAAAGTTACCAAAAAGATTAGAAGAACGAAGTTTTTCTTGGCCGGCAAGTTCCCAATGTGGAAAAAATTGGGAGGCTGAACTAAAATCAGTGAAGCAACAATTAATAACTGGGGACATAGTACGCCCACTTCATTTAAAGACACGAAACAGATTCCAAGAGATCAAAAGACCGATATTTGCAGCTACCAAAAGTGGAAAGGACATAGAAATTGCATTAACCGATCGTTGGAAACTAATATCAAAAATGAAAACACGCTTTCGGCCAAAATGGAAAGACAAATAGTTGCACGCAGAAACTATCTACGGGAATGAGCCTATGGAAGTCAGCACAGTTAAATAGCATACGTTGGAGGACATTGCAATGTATTGTAATTTGAAACCAGAAGATGGAGGTACTGTTCGCTAAGACAAATACCCATTAACAGATTCTCGGAAATCACTACGGAGGTGGACATCGACTATCAACTCTAATTAAGATAGCAAATAATTGACCACAGACTCAAATAAGATCAGTAAAAAAAAAAAAAAATTTGATTAACACAAAAGAGATAGATAAAATGAAAACAAAAACGCAACAACTTTGTTACATAAAATAAACATAAAATTACACATAACCAGACAAACGTCCTTGACACTGATAATTAATAGAATTATAGCGATAAGTATACTGTATATATATAGGAAATATGTAAAACAGATAATCAGAAAAATAACATAGAATTCGAATTACTAAAAACAAATATGTAATGATAGCCCCCGCAAAATGTTCATAAATGAACATGCCTTTAACCAACCCTCGGAGAACGCTAACACCAGTGGAACACCAGCCACTTAAAGGGTCACGACCAGCTAGAATTAACCCT
Source organism: Drosophila sp. st01m (assembly GCA_018901795.1). Taxonomy (NCBI): domain Eukaryota; kingdom Metazoa; phylum Arthropoda; class Insecta; order Diptera; family Drosophilidae; genus Drosophila; species Drosophila sp. st01m. The sequence goes on along the minus strand of JAEIFG010001465.1, from coordinate 134,190 downwards.
TAAGTCGGTGCTCTGACGCTCAGAAATAGTAGATAGGTATACACAATGTAAGAACACTTCACACATATATTTCCGAAGATCACCAAATAACCACACATTTATGGCCCCCCGCAATATGTTCATAAATGAACATGTATTTAAACAGCCCTCGGAGTGAGCTGACACCAGTGGAGAAACAAGCCACTTGAAAGGGTCACAACAGGCTAAAAATACCACAAGAGTCGCAGCTCGGGCGCTCAGAAATAGTAGATAAGCATACAATGTAAGATCACTTGACACAAAGGATGTCATCTAATAAGATAAGTAGAAAAGAGTCAACCACACTACAATGCTACAGTTGACTCCATCTAATATTACATAGGATAATAAGTAAACAAGCGACGACTGTACTAAAACAATGCGTTGGTCGCCACTAACATAGTACATAAGACATCTTATAAAAACCCATACAATTTGAATAAACGAGACAGTTCTTAAAGCAACGCGCAAGTGTTATCATTTAGGGATTGGCAATCGTGCTTACACACTAGCTCTAACGCTGCGACTAACATCGCGACTTAGTTCTAGTGCAGATTTGCATGAACAAACGTTGTCTATTATTATTAGCTATCATGCTACTTAATGGCATAAAGTTCGGTTGAACAAAACGGCATTAATAGTACTTTACATTTTGAAAGCAATCAAACTTCTGAAAGTATGAAATGGGGTCCCTTAAGTCGGGGTCCGGACCTTAACCTTCCCACTAGTTTTAGATTTTTTACGATCCTTTTGACTTTGAAGTGGACAATCTATGATATTGGTTGATATATCTAATAATATAAGAAAGGTTGTCTTACTAAAAGTTGATTTTCGACCGAACGTTTCGTTGACAGCTGTATGAAATAATGAACTGATTTGAACTAAATTTGGTCGGAGTATTTAACACATTACCAGATACATAACTGAAAAAAGTTGATATATCTTAAAAAAAACAGTACTTTTCATACAACGAGTAATCCGTATGGCAGCTATATGATATTGTGTAAAATTGTAAAATTGTAAAATGTGAAATGTGTAAAATAACATCAAATGGATATTGTGTGAGATTGGTTAAGACATCTCAAAAATTACAAAAAACCTTCATTCTAAAGGTCAAGCCGTTCTACAAAGATGATCAAAATCGACATAAACATCCCTATACATAAAGTAATATTATATCGCATTCTCTCCACAGGTTTAAGTAAATCATATCTAAGAAGTCGCGAAATTAATGCAGCAATATAAATAAAATATTTAATTATATAAAATGTTGTAGTTAAAGCTAGATAAATAGCTAAAAATCCTTATTTTTTAAATTTGAAAATGTGTGTCTCTTGAACCACTGGTTAAAATCTTAGACAGTGTATGAACGAGTTAGAGATATATCAATAACATTCAGAAAAATTAAGGCTTTTCTAGTAATGACAAAAGTAATAAAAAATCGAAAATTTTTGAAAAATCTATAAAAAATAAAATTAACTTAACATAGGAAAAAATTTGTTTTTCGTCATATGGGGCTCCATATTTATGCCCCATTTTAAGCCCATATTGGGTCGTCAATATTAAATCCAGAAAGTTAAAATTTGTAGCCTAGTGTATTCAATGTGCAGGCCAAACCACTTGAGGTACAAGTTTCTACACACATGATAAATTTATAGGGAGATATGGCTAGGCTTTAGGAAATTCGATCTGCAAATACAAAGTCAAACTTCGCATTCAAGTTAAGTCACGCATAATCCCGTGGTTACGCACGACTATGACAATATATATATCACTTAAGCATTTCTCGTTCTGTTATAGAGAGAGATTTCCAGAGATATTGATGTTGGGATAAGATCCTAATGCTGTTGATATAATCGTCCAAATAGGTTTCCAAATCATCAATGAATTCGTGTTTTTAAAAAGCTCCTAGATCCGAAAATATTAAACGACTAATAATAATAATTTATATATATAAATGAAAGTCGTGTTAGTTACACCACTTATATCTGAAGAAGAACTAAATAACAAAACAGCTGTTATTAGTTGGCGACGGCATGAATTTTGAATTTTATTAATGTTGTCAGCTCAACAGCTGGAATATTTTCGTGTGTGTGAAAATTGAACTGGAATTAAGCAGACGCCAGCAGGCTCACGCATATTTGCCAATATTTTTTGTTTGTTTTTATAATGCCTAGACAACGAAATATTGGACGGCGTAAGCGTCATGCAAGCACAATGCAGAATATTCGAAACAGCCAAACGCAATTGGAACGTGTAGGAAAGGAAAGAAAATGTTTAGATTCGTTTGAATTTCAATAGAGAAACGAATACAATGGCTCTGGCAGATGAGTCAAAACTGGTAATTTAACCATACCACCAGCGCAGCATAGGCCCTGCGATTCCAATGAAAACTTCTGTGCAATGCAATGCTGATATAGGACCGACAATGAATATAAAAGAACGCAGTGAAGATCTTTGTAGCCAATTGCGGAATCATATTCAAATGCAGCGCGAAATAAGTTAATATTTGCGACTGATCTTCTAGGTCCAGCACAGAGTTGGCACGAAAACTTCGAATTTTGATTTCGAAATAAACTACGAGATGCGCAACGAAGCATTAATTCTAATTGAAGATATGTGCGTCCTTACGATCGATGCAAAACGATCGATGCAACCTGCATGCAATTGCGAATTTCAATTTGAGCAAGAATATGATTGCGAAGAGCTGGCCAGAAGAGTCCTCACAAATGTGCCGCTGTTGAATAATGAGCAAAAGAAGATATACGATTCGATGATGAAGGTTGTTGACGATGGATCGGGAGACATATACTTTCTTGATGCTCCCGGTGGGACGGGCAAGACTTTCGTCACAACAGTGGCAACAAAATCGCAAATTGTGTTGACTGACAAACCAACGTACGCAGTGGCCAAGAAATCGGCGGCAGCAAAACTGATGAGCGAATGTAAATTCTCATTTGAGATGAATGTACAATGGCGCATAAACGAGCTTTGAAGGCATTTTGGTGGGGCTTTGTTACCGCTCTCCGGAAATTTCCGCCAAACGCTTCCTGAAATCCAGAAGTCTACTGCTGTCAGTGAAACTAATGCATGTCTGAAATCGTCTTCTTTGTGGAGGCATGTTCAGATGTTGAAATTGACCACCAAAATATAAAGTCATTAAATAGGGGCGTGACAACGTTCACCGGGTCTGCTAGTCTATATATATAAAATGCTTTGTCCTCACTGACTGACTCACTGACTGACTGACTGATATATCACAGCCATGGCCAAATCACAAGTCCTAGAGACTTAAAGTTTTTTTTAAAAAATCAGAAAAAAATTTCCAGATTCGTATGGGTATTTTTATTTTTTAATTCCACCTGCAACCTATTTTAAAAAATAAAAAACATTTAATTAAATTGCATTTAATGCACGCTCGCTAAGCAAGCATTGAAAACGTTCAATGCGTGTGTACGCATACATACACAATTTTAGTGTGAGCAACTGAAAGAGAGCCACAGAACAACAGTTAGACTCGACTTCAAAGAGAGCCATGGCATTTGTTTTTGTGTTCGCTTTTGCATGTGCGTAGTTTTTGTCTTTGTGTTCGCTTTGCATGTGCGTAGTGCGAGCAAAATCGCCAATGTTGTTGTTTTGTTTCTGTGAACGAAGAAGTGACTTATACTGCGTTCTTTGTCATACATAAGTGTGTACATATGAATGGGCTGCTGTGAGAATTAAAGACATTTATTTTATTATTCTTATTTTATTATTCGTTGCTGCCCCTTAACTTTTGTATGTAGTCTCTAATACCCTGTACCATTAAAATGTTTTATTAAGAAATTTATACATTAAAAAAATTGTTTTTATTAATAAAACAGCCCATTACACTTATTATATAGCCTTTCTTTATGAATTTGTTAAATTTACGGTGTTTTGCCTTCAAAAATATTGAAGGCAATAACGTTTAAAGCGTAAAGTTATTTGTGGGTTATTTGCTCACTAATATAAGATAAAATCAGAAGCTCTTTTTTAAATTTTCGCCTGAATTTTATTTTTGAAAATAAAAAATATTTATTAAATCGAATTAAAAAAGCATGTTCGCAAAATCTATGTACTATTTGTCAATCCGTAAAGCATTATGGGCTTATTGTTAGATGGCGCCACTAACAATGGATGGCGCCACCTCTTTAGTGGTCTGCAAATGACGAAATAATTTAAATAATAATATTTCTGATACTTTAAGTGGGGATCTGCGTCCGAGCAAAGCAAGGACGCAAAAGCGGGCCCACTAGTATAACATAAACAACAAATTGGTATTTCTAATTCAAAATTTAGCATTTTTATTTTACTTTTTATTTTTTCTTTTCACGTATCTATTTAGTAAGTTTTTTCTCCACTTAAAGTATTAGAAATATTTATATTAAAAGGTTAATATAAATATTATTATTTAAATAATTTCGTCATTTGCAAACCACTAAAGAGGTAAAATTCATATTTTCATATCTCGCCCTTTTTCAACATAGTGGAGCCATCTAACAATAAGTTCGAAATGCTTAACGGATTGACAAATAGTACATAGATTTTGCGAATATGCATTTTTAATTCTATTTATTAAATATTTTTTATTTTCAAAAATAAAATGCAGGTGAAAATATAAATATATATATACAAAACTTAAGGGGCAGCAACGAATGAGTAAAGCATTGTCGTCAATTCTCACAGCAGCCGATTCAAATGTACAAACTAATGTATGACAAAGACCGCAATATAAGTCACTTCTTCGTTCACAGGAACAAAACAACATCTTGCTCGCACAACGCACATGCAAAAGCGAACACAAAAACAAAAACTACGCACATGCAAAAGCGAACACAAAAACAAATGCCATAGCTCTCTTTGCAGTCGAGTCTAACTGTTGTTCTCTGGCTCTCTTTCAGTTGCTCACACTAAAATTGTGTATGTATGCGTACACACGCATTGAACGTTTTCAATGCTTGCTTAGCGAGCGTGCATTTAATGCAATTTAATTAAATGTTTTTTATTTTCTAAAATAGGTTGCAGGAGGAATTCAAAAAATAAAAATACCCATACGAATCTGGAAAAAATTATTCTGATTTTTTAAAAAAAACTTCAAGTCTCTAGGACTTGTGGTTTGGCCATGGCTGTGATATATCAGTCAGTCAGTCAGTGAGTCTGTCAGTGAGTCAGTCAGTGAGGACAAAGCATTTTATATATATAGATTAGGTGAGCACCAGAGAGAGTTCATTTCATACAACCAAAAGTGTTCAAGAAAATACCTACTACTATGAGATACCCTTTACGCTTAAAACCATATTGCCTTTAATATTTTTGAAAGCAAAACACCGTAAATTTAACAAATTCATAAAAAAAAGGATATATAATAAGTGTAATGGGCTGTTTTATAAATAAAAACAATTTTTTTAATGTAGAAATTTTTTAATAAAACATTTTAATGGAACTGGGTATTAGAGACTACATACAAAACTTAAGGGGCAGCAACGAATAAGTAAAGCATTGTCGTCAATTCTCACAGCAGCCCATTCATATATACACACTTATGTATGACAAAGAACGCAATAAAAATCCCTTATTCGTTCACAGGAACAAAAGAACAACATTGTCGATCTTGCTCGCACATGTGAGTAACACGCAAAAGCGAACACAAAAACACACGTCTTTTTACAGTCGAGTCTAACTGTTGTTCTCTGGCTCTCTTTCAGTTGATCACGCTAAAATTGTGTATGTATGCGTACACACGCATTGAATGTTTTCAATGCTTGCTTAGCGAGCTTGCATTTAATGCCTTTTAAATAATGTTTTTTTTTTTTAAAAAATAGGTTGCAGGTGGAATTGAAATACCCATACGAATCTAAAAATTTTTTTCTGATTTTTTAAAAAAAAACTTCAAGTCTCTAGGACTTGTGGTTTGGCCATGGCTGTGATATATCAGTCAGTCAATGAGTCAGTGAGGACAAAACATTTTACATATATATATTATATAACATTTTATATTGAAACAATAAATTATCATTTGAAATTGGACTTAACGAAGCGCAACCAACAATTGCCTTTCCAAGTTGGTAATTCTTGCAGCTGCTTCCAGTTTTTAAAAGGACCATATATTGATCTGAAAATAGTAATTAAAATAGACGATTGTAACACTATTATAATCAAACATACTATATACCATTAATGTGATTTTCGGTCCAATGTAAGAAATTGCTTGCAATTCCTCGACTCCTCCATTATTCAGCAAATCTAATAACTTCGCATCAGGTTTGTACAATATGTGGACTGGGAGCCACTAAGGCGACGTAGCTTTGGCTGCAAGCGCTTTAAAGCACCACCATATGTCGATGGAATTTGCTCGTCTTCAACTGTTGCTTCCAGTTCCATGTGGTCTGCGTTTAAGAATGCTGTCGACTCTGCTGGCAGATTTAAAAGGGATAGTGCACTGACACAAGGCATGTTAAGATGTTGAAATTGACCACCAAAATATAAAGTCATTAAATAGAGGCGTGACAACGTTCGCCGGGTCTGCTAGTATAACATAACCAACAAATTGGTATTTCTAATTCAAAAGTTAGCATTTATACTTTAGTTTTCCAACAATTGGAAAAACGTACTTTTATTTTTTCTTTTCACGTATTTTTTATTTTCACGTATCTATTTAGTAAGTTTTTTCTACAAAAACTATTTACTTAAAAAGCAAATAACATTTTATATTATACTAAAGGGCCCGCTTTTGCGTCCACGCTTTGCTCGGACGCAGACCCACACTTAAACTTTTAGAAATATCTTAATTAAATAATGTTAATAAATATATGATAGACAAAATAACTCGGCTTCAAATATAAATAAAACAAAACAAAGGAATAGAAAATGCAATAAAATAAAATCAAACAGTAAATATTGCAAAAACTTGAGAACTCACTTGATAAATCACAGTGCGCACGTTTATTTCTTTAACTGCAAAAGCAAAAGAGCATATACAAATATAAACAATGCCACTCAAGCCAGGTGGCAACGCTTCAATGCTCATTCTCAAAGTAATCGATGGAACTATCAAAAGTTGTATTCGTTCATTGTATTAATTTTAAATTGCAAAAACAATAATATAGCTTACACTACATTTTAAAAAATATTTTGTTTGATATTGCATTTTTGCATGTATCATAATTCTTCAACAGTGGTGCTATCTATTGTTAATGGCGCCAATTGACAATAAATCCATAATTCGGCACAGATCGGTAAATAGTACATAGAATTTGCTGACATGCATTTTTAAATAAATTTAAATTAATATTTTTTATTTTCAAAAATAAATCCAGATGAAAATTTTAAAAAGGGCTTCTATTTTGATCTTATATGCACTGATGTACGCGTTGCCAACTCAATCAATTCAGTAATATAAATTACTGCTTAGTTAACAGGAGCAAAACAACAACAACATTCGCGACTTTGCTCGCACGAGAGCGAACACAATAACAAATGCCATGGCTCTGTCGAGTCTAACTCTTGCTCTATGGCTCTCTTTCAGTTGCTCACGCTAAAATTGTATTTGTATGCGTACAAGTTAACTCGTAAGGCCATTTGTACATTATTGCCACTTAACAGCCGTCAGGGATTGCCACCCAGTTGAATGGGCAGACCTGAGTCAGACAGAAGTTGGGCAACACCGCTCGATAGAAACTGAAATGCAACGCTTAGCTCGATAGGCACTGAAATGCAACGCTAAGCTCGATCGGTGACGCTGCCAACTTCTGCCTGTTTCCTCTCTCTCTTGTTTGGCAGATCTCGAAGTGATATAACGTGTGGCTAAGCTCATCAGCGAGCATCCACAACAGTTTCAAGTGTAATCAAATAACTTAAGTTGAATAAAATATTGTATACCGGCACGCAGCCGCAGACCTCAATATTTTCTCCATTTGATTCACCCGCTGAGCCGCGAGGCCAGAATAACTCAGGAAAAGGCAAGATCAAGCCTCAAACGTAGTCGGAGCGACTACGCATCACCGGCATCACCGCCACAGAGCATCTTGGCATCACGGCTCGTCAACGAGCAGCCTGGTGCGGCAATCCGCCATCGCATCTGTGAATACTACGGAACGCGTTACATACGCGTCTCGGATCGCCGGACGTTGTGCATCTACGGGCAATCACGAGACGTGCCCACGCACCCGTGACGGCGGCCACTTGGAGCATCGCTGACGTTGCATCACTAGCAACGCGGCGCAGCAGGCTACCATATCGTGTTCACACTGAGCGAGCAGCGCGGAGGCGCTAACGAATTGCGTTTCGCTGCTCGCCAGCACCGAGTGACTGACACGGAGCCGCTAGCATGTCGTGTATCACCGGCAGCAGCAACGAGGGAGCGGCACGGAGCCGCAACGTATTGTACGTCGTTGGATAACTGATAGGAGTGAACAGTGGGACGTCACCGGCGTCTCGTACACCGCTGGATCTCAGCTCGGAACGAGCAGCGGGACGTCACCGACGTCTCGTGCACCGTTGGACAGCATTACGTGCGTGCAGCACGGCTTAGCCAACAATTGGACAATCGTGAGTGTCACCCACTAGGGCGTGAGTGGGATCATCAACACAGCACCCGCGTTCGGCCCAGCCAAAAAGAGTGCATGACATAGCGTATCTGCATAGCAACCGCAGCTACCCGTCGAGTGCGGTAGTCACCGAGGGAGCAATGAGGGGTACCCAGGCGACGTAGCCTCATCAAGAAGCCGTCGACCATAGGCAACCCACTTAAATGTTAATTTACACACGCATTGAACGTTCTCAATGTTTGCTTAGCGAGCTTGCATTTAATGCAAATGAAATTAATGTTTTTATTTTTTAAAAAACAGCTTGCAGGTGGAATTAAGAAATAAAAATACCCAAACGAAACTGTAAAAAAATTTTTCTGAGTTTTTAAAAAAAACTTCAAGTCTCTAGGTCATGTGGTTTGGCCATGACTGTGATATGTCAGTCAGTCAGTAAGTCAGTCAGTGAGGACAAAGCATTTTATATATATAGATTAACAAAATAATGAAGTAATAAATATGACAATAGGATTCTTACCATTTGGGAGTTAAAAAAACTATATATAAAATGCTTTGTCCTCACTGACTGATTGACTGATATATCACAGTCATGGCCAAACCACAAGTCCTAAAAAACTTGAAATTTTTTTATTTTAAATCAGAATAATTTTTTACATTTGTATGGGTATTTTTATTTATTAATTCCACCTACAAACTACTTTAAAAATAAAAATACATTAATTTAAATTGCATTAAATACGCTAATAAGCATTGAAATAAACAATTTTAGAGTGAGCGACTGAAAGAGAGCCAGAAAGCAAGAGTTAGACTGGACTGCAAAGAGAGCCATTGCATTTGTTTTTGTGTTCTCTTTCGCAAGTGCGTAAGTGCGAGCAAGATCGCGAATATTGTTGTTGTTTTGTTCCTGTGAACGAAGAAGTGATTTATATTGCGTTCTTTGTCATACATCTATATATATAAAATGCTTTGTCCTCACTCACTGACTGACTGATATATCACAGCCATGGCCAAACCATATGTCCTAGTGACTTGATTTTTTTAAAAATGTTCAGATTCGTATGGGTATTTTAATTTTCAAATTCCACCTGCAACCTATTTTAAAATAAAAAACATTATTTAAATTGAATTAAATGCAAGCTCGCTAAGCAAGCATTGAAAATGTTCAATGCGTGTGTACGCATACATAGATAATTTCAGCGGATTCATCTGAAAAAGATCCAAAGAGCAACACTTAGGCTTGACTGCAAAGAGAGTCATGGCATTTGTTTTTGAATTCGGTCCCGCAAGTGCGAGCAAGATCGCGACTGTTGTTTTTGTTTTCTTCCTGTGAACGAAGAAGTGATTTGTATTGCGTTCTTTGTCTTACATACAAAATAAAGTTCTGTTTAAATTAACTCAATTCTACATATGAAACATTCTTGTTGATACTGAATTGAATGAGTTGGCAGCGGGCACATTAGTGCGCAAATGATTAAAATATAAACTTTTTGTTAAATATTAATCTGTAATTTATTAGTGAAAATAATAAGTATTGATTTAAACCGAATTAAAAATGCATGTTCGCAAAATCCATCCGTGCCGAATTATGGGTTTATTGTCAGTTGGCGCCACTAACAATAGATGGCGCCACTAGGTTTAAAAAGGGTGACAAATGAAAATATGTTTTTTACCTCTTTGGTGATGAGCAAATGATGAAATAATTTAAATAATAATATTTATATTAACCTTTTAATATAAATATTTCTGAAACTTTAAGAGTGGGTCCGAGCAAAGCAAGGACGCAAAAGCGGGCCCCCTAGTACATAATAAAGTGCCGCTTGAATGAGCGCAATACCACATATGAAACATTTGCGTTGATACTAAATTGAATGAGGTGGCAGCACGCATATAAGTTCGAAATAGAAACCCTTTTTTAAATTTTTATCTGCAATTTATTTTTGAAAATAAAAAAAATTAATTTAAATCGAATTAAAAATGCATGTACTATTTGGCGATCCACGCCGAATTATGGACTTAGATGGCGCCATTAGGTTGAAAAATTTCGACAAATGAAAATATGCATTTTTCCTCTTTGGTGGTGTGCAAATGACGAAATAATTTAAATAATAATATTTATATTAACCTCTTAATATAAATATTTTTGATACTTTAAGTGTGGGTCTGCGTCCTAACAAAGCAAAGACGCAAAAGCGGGCCCTCTAGTTCATAATAAATTTATTTCATACTAGAAGTCCCGCTTTTGCGTCGTTGCTTTGCTCGGACGCAGATCCCCACTTAAAGTATCAGAAATATTATTACTTAAATTATTTCGTAATTTGCAGACCATTAAAGAGGTGGCGCCATCTATTGTTAGTGGCGCCATCTAACAATAAGCCCGTAATGCTTTACGGATTGACAAATAGTACATAGATTTAGCGAACATGCTTTTTTAATTCGATTTAATAAATATTTTTTATTTTAGAAAATAAAATGCAGGTGAAAATTTAAAAAGAGCTTCTGATTTTATGTTATATTAGTGAGCAAATAACCCACAGACAGTTAATTTCATACAACCAAAAGTGTCTAAGAAAATGTCTACTACTATGAAATACCCTTTACGCTTTAAACGTTATTGCCTTCAATATTTTTGAAGGTAAAACACCGTAAATTTAACAAATTCATAAAGAAAGGCTATATAATAAGTGTAATGGGCTGTTTTATAAATAATGTATAAATTTCTTAATAAAACATTTTAATGGTACAGGGTATCACAGACTACATACAAAACTTAAGGGGCAGCAATGAATGAGTAAAGCATTGTCGTCAATTCTCACAGCAGCCGATTTATATGTACACAGTTATGTATGACAAAGAACGCAGTATAAGTCACTTCTTCGTTCACAGGAACACAACAACAACAACATTGGCGATCTTGCTCGCACTACGCACATGCAAAAGCGAACACAAAAACTAAGCACATGAAAAAGCGAACACAAAAACAAATGCCATGGCTCTCTTTGAAGTCGAGTCTAACTGTTGTTCTCTGGCTCTCTTTCAGTTGCTCACGCTAAAATTGTGTATGTATGCGTACACACGCATTGAACGTTTTCAATGCTTGCTTAGCGAGCGTGTAATTAAGGCAATTTAATTAAATGTTTTTTAATTTTTAAAATAGGTTGCAGGTGGAATAAAAAAATAAAAATACCCATACGAATCTGGAAATTTTTTTCCTGAATTTTTAAAAAAAAAACTTCAAGTCTCTAAGACTTTTTGTTTGGCCATGGCTGTGATATATCAGTCAGTGAGTCAGTGAGGACAAAGCATTTTATATATATAGATATAGATTTGGTGTTTTACCATACAAAATATTGAAAACAAACAGCTAGTCAGCATCAAGGGTACTTCATAGTGCGTATGTTTTACGTTTCGCTCACTGAGCAAGCGACGAGCTCTGCCAGCCGACTGAACTAAAATTCAAAATATTTTCCCTCGCACATTGGATCCACTGCAAAAATTTTCCGTGAACGCTATTTCAAAGCATTTGCTTGGACACTTTTGCTTGTAAGAAATAAGTTCTCTATAGGTTGTTTGCTAAGGGCTTTATGCAATGACTGCACATATAATGGTTCCGAAACATACAGGAGTTTAAATTTAGCTCAGTGGTTCGATCATATGAACAACTTGTAAGTGTTCTCAATTGGCATTTTTTTCACATAATTTTTAACAACTATTTTTCCCAAATCTAGCTATCTATGTACATACATATGTGATTCAGATATTCTGACAGCGCTGTTTCTATGAGTTAGTCGGCATATTCCATAGTAACACTACTGCAACGTTCTTAGCGTGATGTTGATTCATTATTTTTTCCACAAAAACAATAATGTATCGGCAAAGGATTTAAAAACAGCCAAACAGTGCACAATAATTACATATTGGTATTGAAACAATAATTTAAAAAATGTCGCTCTGAGTGATATATCGATAAATTTATATTTAGTATCAAGCACTCTAAATCAAATACCTGTAGAAAATAAAGTACGAAAGCGGGAATCTCAACTAATAAAACATGAACAAATATTAATACAGCTGAGCACCTCATAAATGCATGTTATGAATGGTTGTTCATATGTTTAAATCTGACACATTTAAGAAAAAAAGTTAACTTAAAATAATGTCAATTTCAGAAACGTTTTACATGATCATAAAAGAGATTTATTTACTGTAATATTTTTTGAAATGTGTGCCATGTATATATCCATGTATGTATCCTGTCAAGTGAGTGTGTGTTAAGAAGTACTCGGAATGATACAAGCAGGAATGATGAAAGTGAATATCACAACAATTTTACTTATATGCCTAGAGCAATTTACTAAGGCTATTGCCCAAGGTATGCCAATTAGTCCGTGCCCAAAGATTTTTCAATACAGATTCGATGGAAATGAATGGTTTGGTTTAATTGCCGTGCGTAATAGCGAAGTGCATGGTTTGCAGACTCGGGTACTACTCTCTATGCTAGGCAAGCCAACAACGGTGAGTGAATTCTGTGTCTTGAATTTGAAGTTGATTGTAAACATTATAAATATAAAATACAATTTTTCAGAATTATTTTGGCGAAATAGAGCTACTGACTCGAAGACAGTTCACAAGTCATGCGCCGGTACTTTATAAAATTCGCTTTCCAAAACATAATTTCCCTCCAAAACTTGTACTCATTTCGACTAATAATCAAGTCATATGTTTTGGATCTGCAGGTATATACATATATGATCATGATTAGAAACACAAGATGAATGCAGCACTCACATAATGTAATGTCCTTGTAGGTCAAAGTATTTTTATGACACAAATTCAACTGGAGCATACACGAAAAATGACATTCATACCACCAGATAAGAAGTCAAGTCTAATTGAGACTACAATGCAGGTTGAATCAGGAATGGGATTGGCAGTTGGTAAGGAGACGCCAGCAAAACATAAGTTTGTTTCTAAACTTCTGCCGCACATCCAGTTAAAAAAGTATGCATCTGGATTGTGGCGTAGTCGGTTTTTAGAACAATTATACATTAATTGTATATTAAAGTATTCACATTAGAGTGGGACAAATTGTAGGATGTAAAGTGATGTAAATCCAAATTTTGAATCGTCTTTTATATCAAGATAAAAAATATCGCTCAAAGATATCGATATCGATAATAGCTTCCCGCGAAAATCGAGCTCGTCTCGATGTTTCGATGCATTTCACCATTACTGGTTTAATTAATGAAAAAGCTTAGTAATTGCCAATATCGTAATCTATGACAAATAGGAAAGTTTTTCCAAGAAACCTAGGGTCAAAAATCAAAAAAAACTATTCGTATTATATGTTTTGGTAATTCTAAGCAACAGCCAAAAAATAACACAAACCAAACTTACTCATTTTTTTTTATATATTACTAGTGGGCCCGCTTTTGCGTCCTTGCTTTGCTCGGACGCAGATCCCCACTTAAAGTATCAGAAATATTATTATTTAAATTATTTCGTAATTTGCAGACCACTAAGGAGGTGGCGCCACCTATTGTTAGTGGCGCCATCTAACAATAAGCCCGTAATGCTTTACGGATTGACAAATAGTACATAGATTTTGCGAACATGCATTTTTAATTCGATTTAATAAATATTTTTTATTTTCAAACATAAAATGCTGGTGACAAATAAAAAAGAGCTTCTGATTGTCATATATATGTTATATTAGTGAGCAAATAACCCACAGACAGTTAATTTCATACAACCAAAAGTGTCCAAGAAAATGCCTACTACTATAAATACCCATTACGCTTTAAACGTTATTGCCTTCAATATTTTTGAAGGTAAAACACCGTAAATTGAACAAATTCATAAAGAAAGGCTATATAATAAGTGTAATGGGCTGTTTTATAAATAAAAACAATTTTTTTAATGTATAAATTTCTTAATAAAACATTTTAAAGTTACAGGGTATTATAGACTACATACAAAACTTAAGGGGCAGTAACGAATGAGTAAAGCATTGTCGTCAATTCTCACAGCAGCCCATTCATATGTACACACTTATGTATGACAAAGAACGCAGTATAAGTCACTTCTTCGTTTACAGGAACAAAACAACAACATTGGCGATCTTGCTCGCACTTACGCACATGCAAAGCGAGCACAAAAACAAAATCTCCGCACATGCAAAAGCGAACACAAAAACAAATGCCACGGCTCTCTTTGAAGTCGAGTCTAACTGTTGTTCTCTGGCTCTCTTTCAGTTGCTCACACTAAAATTGTGTTTGTATGCGTACACACGCGTTGTACCTTTTAATGCTTGCTTAGCGAGCTTGCATTTAATGCAATTTAATTAAACTTTTTTATTTTTTAAATAGGTTACAGGTGGAATTAGAAAATGAAATTACCCATACGAATCTAGAAAATTTTTTTCTGATTTTTTAAAAAAAAACTTCAAGTCTCTAGGACATGTGGTTTGGCCATGGCTGTGATATATCAGTCAGTCAGTCAGTCAGTGAGAGGGGACAAAGCATTTTATATATATAGATTATATAAGTTAAGTGTCAGCACCAGGAGGAGAACGCTCCTGGTCGACACTGGGATCATACTTTACCTGAAATAGTATTTTATAAGACGTTTGGTACTTTTGGTTCTAATTATTATTTATTCGTTAGTTTTAGATTTAGGTTTAGATTTTTAGTTCTGATCGGTGCTGCTACTCCAATGAGAATGAATAGAATTGTTGAATACAACAATTCATCCAAACTTGAACAATTGTCAATGAAACAGCGCCTACTTATAGACCGTGAAAGGAGCGTATAGCGGGTCTTAACTCCTCCCCACCTCAAGATCTGCGTCCCGCAGATCAATGAACCTTGCATGGCTCGGGTTGACCCATTGCTTCTAGGTTTGCTGCCCTGTCGCAGTCATTGGGCATCCCCTTGGTGGACGTCAGTTGTAGCTAGTAATTCCCCGTCACGTTGGACATCTTCTCTAGGTTTGTCATGCTCTACCGACTGAGCTAGCCGGGCTGGCCGCCCTTCAGTAATCGGGGGATACAGCTACTCTTTTCCAGTTTCTGTAGCTCCTCTTCCCGGCAAAAAGTAGTATTGCCCATGGAACTTTTTTCTTGAATAAGCAGCTCCTGTGGTGATTGCAATTAGAGTATGCAGTTAATTCGTGATGATCCAGTATTATCTCCCAACATTTATCGTCGCATACAGGTGCATCAGGTGCATGAGATGGTAACTCTCGACCGCAACCTTGGGGAATGCTAATATAGAGTAGCAAGGTTCCGCTGGTTACAATGGATGGGCGGGAGAGCTCGATGGCTTCGATTGCATTTCTGTATGTCAAGGTATCCACTTCCATTAGTATGGTCTCGATCTCGCCATGATCCAGCAAATTTGAGTCGACGATGTCGGTCTTGTCCAACTGGCAAGCTCAGATGACTTCCGAAACCTTTGCGATAACGTTGTTCGTGCGTTGCGTCGAACAAACGTGCGTTTATCCTTAACTGTCGGTCACTCATCTTTGATGCCATATCTTGTGCGGTCAAAACGGCGTTCCAGTCAGCAGCATCTGGAGATCCAGCTATCCATTTCCAAGCCGTCCCTAACCAGTCCAGCGAACGAGGTTTACGCATCGGTCGCCCGGAGAGCCTGTTCATTCCTTCCATCGCTCTCTTATCCGCCAGGGCAATTGTTTCCCGCATGATTTCCTCAGCCAGTCCGTTCATCTTTGCGAGATCGAAACATTGATTCTCCATACATCGCCGTGTTGCAAAGGGAAAGACAATTTGTAGAGATTTTAATCGTTTAGTTTGTTCTTAGTCAACATATGTGTAAGGTTGTGTTTAGTGATTATATTTTCTTTTTTAGTTTTTCTTATATTATTTTGTATTTTTGTATATTTTTTTTTTATGTGCATTTTTGCATTTATTTTTTCAAATTTTTTGAATATGTTTTACTGATGTATGATCTTAATATTAGTGTTTGATATCGTTTATTCCTTTAGGAATAGGTGAAATATTTCATTAACCTGCAGCACTATGTGAAAATTTATGCAATGAATTTGTTTTTATTATTTTTTTTTTTAACTTCTTGAACTAAGTCTGATGCTGAATCTTGGTTTTTTTTTAAACACAAGGTTTATTTAATTTACTGTGTGCGTTTGTTGTGATGAGGTGAGGTGCCTTGATGAACTTTTTATTTGGAAGAACGAAAACTTAGTTACGCTTCTTTATTATAATTTTTTATTTTAACAATTGGCACGGTGGCCCGTATTAGTCCCTTTTGGCGTGCCTACTAAGGTACGGGGTGACACACAATCCACCAGGCAGCGCTTTGATGGATCGCATCACAAGGCCTATCTGGTAGACTACCGGTAGTTAAATGGCAGCGTTATAGCACTCGCAAATATTATGCCGTGCTATATTGCACGCACTGACAAGGTGAATTGCCGCAGTGGTTGATTGCCTTTACTTTGTTATAAGCGATTTTTAATGTACCCATTGCACTGGCAGATAGTCCCATGAAGATGAGTATACTTCTGCAGTGTGTAGGTAACAGACGTGAAATATCACGCTACGTACCCGTTGCACTCGCAGATAGACCCAAATGAGTAAACTGCCGCAGTGGGTAGGTGACGCAGACGTGAAATTTTAAAATTTCGATTTTTTATTTCATTTTCGAAATTTTTATTTTTTTTTTTTAGGTTTTCGATTGTTCTTTCATTTCATTTTCGAAATTTTTATTTTTTTTTTATTTCGATTGTTCTTCATTTCATTTTCGAATTTTCTCACAAAACACAACACATCACAACACACCGCAGTGTAATTTTTATATAAAAAAAAATTTATTGCCATCTCTTGATGAGATGGTCCCTGCTCGGGCGCCAGTTAAGTGTCAGCACCAGGAGGAGAACGCTCCTGGTCGACACTGGGTTCATACTTTACCTGAAATAGTATTTTATAAGACGTTTGGTACTTTTGGTTCTAATTCTTATTTATTCGTTAGTTTTAGATTTAGTTTTAGACTTTTAGTTCTGATCGGTGCTGCTACTCCAATGAGAAAGAATAGAATTGTTGAATACAACAATTCATCCAAACTTGAACAATTGTCAATGAAACAGCGCCTACTTATAGACTGTGAAAGGGGAGCGAATAGCGGGTGTTAACTTATATATATACTAGAGGCCCCGCTTTTGCGTTCTTGCTTTGCTCGGACGCACACCCACACTTAAAGTTTCAGAAATATTTTTATTAAAAGGTTAATATAAATATTATTATTTCAATTATTTCGATATTTCCACAATACCGAAGCGATAAAATGCATATTTTCATTTAACGCACTAATGTGCGCGCTGCCAACTCATTCAATTCAGTAACTACAGTATCGAGCCTCCCGCTGGAAAAAAGCTAAATTAGCAACACTGATGACAATGCACGCTTCGTTCACAGGAAAAAAAAAAAAAAATTTCCTAACTTTCTTTCCTAAAAAAAAAAAAAATTATTTCTTTCTTTTTCTTTTTTTCTCTTTTTTTTTTGTTTTTTTAAACCACAAAATTTTCAAAAAAAAGCAAAACACCGTATATTTAACAAATTAAAAAGAAAGGCTATATAATAAGTGTAATGGGCAGTTTTATACATAAAAACAAATTTTTTAATGTAGAAATTTCTTAATAAAACATTTTAATGGTACAGGGTATTAGAGACTTCATACAAAACTTAAGGGGCAGCAACAAATGAGTAAAGCATTGTCGTCAATTCTCACAACAGCCGATTCATATGTACACACTTATGTATGACAAAGAACGCAATATAAGTCACTTTTTCGTTCACAGGAACAAAACAACAACAACATTGGCGATCTTGATCGCACTACGCACATGCAAAAGCGAACACAAAACAAATGCCATGGCTCTCTTTGAAGTCGTGTCTAACTGTTGTTCTCTGACTCTCTTTCAGTTGCCCACGCTAAAATTGTGTATGTATGCGTACACACGCTTGCTTAGCGAGCTTGCATTTAATGCAATTTAATTAAATGTTGTTTAATTTTTAAAATAGGTTGCAGGTGGAATTAGAAAATTAAAATACCCATACGAATCAGAAAATTTTTTTTCCGATTTTTTAAAAAAAACTTCAAGTCTCTATGACTTGTGGTTTGGCCATGGCTGTGATCAGTCAGTCAGTCAGTGAGGACAAAGCATTTTATATATATAGATTATTATATTATATATTCCATTTTGTTGGATGACCTTTCATCACCTTTCATTTAAATTCATTATTCCATGCTCATAGAAATTCTGGCCATTAGCTGCAAAAAACTGAAGCAAGTGCGATTTTATGTCCTCGTCTATATCAAAAGTTTTACCATTCAAAGAGTTTTGCAAATCCCGAAACAAGAGTGCAAGGTCAGGCCTATATGGTGGATGCATTAAAAGTTCCCAGCCAAGTTCACTCAATTTTTGGCGAGTGACCAAAAATGTGTGCGGTCTAGCGTTGTCCTGGTGGAATATGAAACCTTTACGATTGACAAATTCTGGTCGCTTCTCCTTGATGGCAGTATTCAATTTGTCCAATTGCTCACAGTAGACATTCGATTCAATCGTTTATTTCCTTTTAAACAGTTAAAAATATACCACAGCCTTCCAATCCCACCAAACTGACTGAGTGAAAAATTTTCCAAACGGAATTTGAAAAACCAACTTTGACACTGTGTTTCTTTTAAGGCTTTGTCACCATAAACGTCACGTAACTTATTAGCAACCTGAGCTGCATTTTTCTATTACGGAAATAATAAAGTAAAATATGACGAAAATGCTCGTTTGTGGGCTCCAATTAAAATTGTTGCCAAAAAAACAACTATAAACAAATTTACGCGCACTTTTTTCTAAAGTAAGGTAAAAGTGCCAGCTAATAACTGACAAAAGCTAAAATGCAATAACAGAGTCAAAATCGGTTCAAAAAATTATCAAAATTGATTCTATTCAAAATCGCCGGTTTCTTTTCGGTCAGCCCAATATGATATACCCTTTACGCATTTAACGTAATTGCCTGCAATAAATTTGATAGAAAAAGACCGTAAATTAAACAAGTTGATAATAACAGACGATAAAATAAATTCAATTGGCTTCTCGTGTTCTACCAGGGCACTATCGCAATTTTCTGCAGTTTTATAGACAAACATTATGTTTAAAAACTCGTTAACTACACAGAATATTTTCATACGTTTTCTTTTTCAAATAATATGCATTCCCTTAAAAGTAATTTGATAATCTGATCAACCATTTATTTTCTTTATTTCTGTTTTTTTTTTTTTTTTTTTTTTGGAAAATTATTGTTCTAGTAAATTGCTATATTTGATAAATTGTGTCTAACATTTTTTATTAACATAAAAAACATGTGTAAATGTTTCAATTGTTGAATGATAGACTTGAGCTCATAAATGACTGAGCATAATGACAGACCGACATGCCTACATAAACTCGGCTGTTGATGCTGTTCATATATATACTTTATAGGGTCGGAGATGCCTCCTTCTTCCTGTTATATACGTGTATATATTGTAACGAACACAATTTACCCTTTTACCTAATTCTTAAGTTTTGGGCTTAACCAAATAAGTTATATGATGGTCCGGTTTCAACGAAAAGTGGTAGAGATACCAATGATAATATACAATTCACAATTTGTGTGTTTGATTTTTGCCCTATCGGTCCTATGACAACTGTATGAGATAATCAACCGATTTGAAATAAATTCGGAAAATCACATTATCAGATTTGTAACCTGTTAAATTGGTTAATGAACCTATGAAACAATAGCACCATTCTTATATAAGGCTCAACGGATTCCTCCTGTTGTCGCTATATGATATTGTAATCTGATTTTAACTCACGAAAAAGTTGCGTTCTTTAAAAATAATTATTTTTTTTTTGAATGTTCCCAGCATTGCGGTTAATGTGTGGAAGACCACTTCATTCATATGGCTGCTCCGGGAGGCCTTGACATTCGATCGACCCAGCACATTTTCGTTAGTATGGTCCTCATATTCGATAAAATAGGTTGTTCAAAAACCATCCGCCACCCTATACTAAAAAGTCAATATAATCGACAGAACATTATTATAATATCTATGTACACAGGGTGGTTCTTGATGAATGATATCAAATGTGGGCTCGCCTCTGCAAAAATTAAAAATAAAAACAAATAAACTAATTTCTTAATAAATAAATCTCATACTTATGTATGTTTAAATATCAGAATTTAAATACCATATCGCATAGTTTCAAACAAATTATATTACTGTGTAATTTTCATCCAGCCGTTTTTGGTGATTATAAGGTTGCAAATTTTGTGATGGTGTTTTTTTTCCTCAATTTTGTTGTGTTTCATAAAAAATACTTTGTGAATATTGGTCAATATGCTTTAATTTTCAGTACTCGGGATATCATTGGCAGAAGCTAGCGAAAAACGATCAAAAAACACAGTGATATAAATAAATAGAAAAAAAAACTACTGTTCTGGGACATATCGTAGTTTTTAGGTATTGTTAAATAACATTTTTTGCATACTATAATTTTTAGGTGCACTTCAAAATTTAGATTACATGGTTTAGGTATTAAGAAACACACATAGACAGTGTGTCCCAAAAATAACCGAACTTTATATTTAAATCATTCAGCATACAGCGCCATCTATTGAAAATTTGCAACATTAAAAAGATACATTCATCTTCTTTCAAACGTACCTAACTTCATGTAAATCGGATGACTGATGTAAAAGTGACAGCCATTTCAATAAAACCAAAAGTGTGCTAATGGTGCTAAAATGGTGCTAATGGACCAAAAAACCGCTCGTGTGGAGCATTGCAAATACATTATTGAAACTGCTGAGAATGATTTGAAGGGAATTGTCAACAAGGAATTTGTTCCAGAAGGTCAAACTGTTAATGGAGAATACTATTTAGGCGTTTTACATCGTTTGTGTAAAAGAATCGGTCGTGTTAGACCAGAATATCCAGCAGGGAGACTACTGTTAATATTGCACGATAATGCACCACCTCACAAGACCAAAAAAATGAACGAATTTTTAATGAAAAAGTGGATTTCTCTCATCGACCATCCTCCGTATTCGCCTGATCTATCAGCATGTGACTATTTTTATTTCCAAAACTGAAAACCAAGATGAAGGGAGCATTTTTTGATGATATCCCGAGGTACTGAAGAACATTTCTATAAATGACAAAAAAATCTATGCATGCGCGAGTTGATCGTTCCAAACGTTGTGTTGAGTCAAATGGAACCTATTTTGAATAAATAATAACTTTCAAAGATAATATAATGTGTATTTTATTTTATATCCAAAAAGTTCGGTTATTTTTGTGACACACCGTGTATGTATTAAAAGTGTCATACTTGATTATTCACGTTTCAATGCTCTTATTGAAGTATTAGTTTGTACAAGTTTTTACAGTTTTATTTCTTAATTTTGACTTTGGTAATGTTTTTAAACACTTTAATTTGAAACACTCCTTCGAATTGTTATTTTTATTTAATTTCGAATGAACCCATTTTCATGATATAAACGTGTTTCTATTTTCTATAATCGGGTATTAATTAAATATGTTATAATTGACTTTCAGAAAAGAAATTTTGGCAATATGTTGATGAGTCGTGTCACTAAAGCACTGTCGACCATAATATTGTTGAGTTGTCTCTCATTTCTGTAAAATTAAAAATATAAATTCTTAAGCTCTTTTCCCAATTTGGTCTTGAAAATGTCACATTTTATCAGTATTTAATTGTTAGTCACAATGCAAACAATAATGAAAAATTTGACTTGACACATTATGAATCTTAAGTCAAAGTGACTTGTTTCTGTAAAAGTTGAATCACTCAAATAGTACTCATATTAATAAATTACGGTGCATAAGACGCAAAATTAAATGTTCTTGAAACTGCATAGCAAGAGTAAATAGTTATATACAAATTTGTCTTATTAACCAAGGACGTATATAATGTTTCTTGCACTCGATTTGGTAAATGTTGAAACTCGTTTGCTATATTCTTGGTTGGAATATTAAATTTTACACAATTACCTGAAATTACATAGAAACTCAGGAGAGGCGGCACACGCTTAAAAAGCCTTGCAGCAGAGACAAATTTAGTCAGTATTTCGATACAAAAAACTTAACGTTAAATAAATTTAATATGATTTAGTGATTTTTCAGTATTAAATTTATCATTATTCATTATAAACTGATATTCCCATGCGGACTTAAGGAAATAAACAAAACCAATTAAATTCGTATAAAAAAAATTATTAAAATGTTAGTGCATTTGCCATTCTTTTGCGGATCTTTAATCTGCTCTACCTTCGATTTAACGAGCTCCCCAAATTAATTAACATCCGATGGCAATATGCGATTTTGGTGATGCCCCAATATGTTCTGCGCTTTCTTAAAAATGCTCTCTGCTGATGAAACTGATTCTTCAGCCTTGCATGCAAATGGGAGTTAATGCAGACAACTCTTCTTGGGTAACACCGTTTGTGTCCGATGTCATAGAATCATTCTGAATATGTTTAAGATAGATAAATATGATAATAAAATACACAATGCAAGAATGCAAACTATACTCACATCAGAATTTTAAGTTCACTGCTCAGGAATTTTAAATTGTCAAGCCAAAAAGATTTCGGCTAATCGTCGGTCCTTTTTTCTCAATGCATCTTGCCTGATTCTTCAAGTGCAAAAGATAAAAATAACCTCTACACGAGATAAAAGTCTAGAGTGACGAAAGCAATTTTGGACGAATGATATTAAATTTATAATATACATTTCAATAAATAATTAAAAATGGTATTCGCATTACGCACTAAGTAATTTTTTTATGCAAATAAGGTCAACCTTTTTACGCATAGGGCTTTAATGTGTATATATTCTAAGCCCCTTACCTAAGATAATGGGCCATGTACCAAGAAAGCGAAATATTACGTATCACAACGTGTTAGAAATTAATTGTGAGACCCATTTTCCATCAAATTGCTAAATTGAAAGCCAAAAAACCTTTTTTCACGTAATTGCTGCTTCAATTTTTCAGTTCCAAATAAACCGTTTATATACACTTCACAGATAAGTGGAATATATCAATATAACTTATTGAAAGTTGATAAAGATGTCGTTCGTAAATATTTTACAAAATCGGCTAAATGCCGCATTGATTATACAAGTTTGAATGCTGTTCATCACTAATTAACATTTTGTCGTCTTAATCTCGGAAATAATACATTCATAATATGAATATGTAAGCATTTAAAATTAAATACAAATTACCATATATGTTATGGAAAGTGATCATAAAACTTACTTAAAAATTTTTTTTTGTTGCAAAAAACACGAAAATATACTGTAAGCATTAATGTTAACTGCACGATTTAAATGTCTCAAAAATCCGACGGCATATGACGTGTTATATTTCCATCGATGGACGTCGTACCGACACTTTAAAGTTATGTATGTTAACATGACACTGACGGTTTTTTTTTTAGCAAAAAATGTTGGTAAAAATGTTTTTGTCTCCACCGGGCATGAGTAACATCCCTATACATAAAATAATATTATATCGCCGTAGATTTAAGGGAATCATATCTAAAAAGTCGCGAAATGAATGCAGCAATATAAATAAAATACTTAATAATATAAAATGTTGTAGTGTTCTACGTTTCCTAGAATTTTAAAGTAAAAAGAAAATCATTATTTTTTAAATTCGAAAATGTATGTAAATCTTAAATCTTAGTCTTTCAGAAAAATTTTGGGGACTTCGATCTGCAAACCTAAACATTTACATAAACATTTCTCGTTCTGTTGTACAAAGATATCCAGAGATTATGCTGTTGGTATAAAATCCTAATGGCTGTTGGTATAATCGTTCCCATAGATTTCCAAATAAGCATTCAATTTGTTTCTGCATTGGTTATAATGTTTATTTCTTAAATTGAATTGTAATTATAAGTCTAATCTTATTAACGGCTGGTCAAGCTCTGCCCCGAGTCTGCCGGTTTAGTTTTCCACGAAGTCTCCCTTGGTGTCGGCGCTGACGTCAGTATTGCAGGTACCACAAATCGTTCTTCATCATTTACCTTACGATATAGACGATATTTGTTGATTACAAAAGTGTAGTGGCATAGTCAAGATCCAGTCATCTACTTTATTTGTCGAATGGTTTCTTCCAAGCATTCTTGTTGCTTTAAATGGGAAAGGTAAATTCCGTTTGTATAAACTTACATTTGTCTTATCTTAATTTCAATCCGTTTTCATTGAAAATTCCAAACATTTTCTCCAAGGGTTCGATTCCATTCTAAAATGTATTGCTTGGAATTATGACATCATCTAAACAAGAACCTCTCCATGATTAATTTTACATATCACATTGTTCATCGCGCATAAGAACACTGCTAAAACGTCGATCAATCCAAAAGGCATCCTATTAAATTCTTAGTGGCCATCAGAGGTGACAACTGCTGTATACTTCTCGGATGCTTTGCTTGCTTCAATTTGATAATATCCCATACGTAGGTTTCCCAGATGGTTGTGCGAACTGTTCTTTTAAGTTCGGCATATGGAACGGTATTTTATTCGTGATGGCATTTAATCGACGATATTCGATACAATTTTTCTTGTTGACGAGAACATTTCCGTATACATATGGATAAATGACATTGCAGTTGTCTAGTTCTGCTATCATGTTCGCAACAATTGGTCCTTGGGCGAAAGTATGTGATCGGCGAATGATATTTGTATTGCCCTTTTTGTGCTACCTGGGTCCACAAAGGTGTTTTTCTGACAATTGAAACATTCTACGTTGCTTCCAATTTTTTTTTTATTCTTGTGAAAACTCCGTTTACCCATGCAGCTGATCCGTAGCAACATTTTCGATAGCAACATTTGCGAATTAGAGACATGCTGCTAAGACGTAGCATCTTATGCCAATTCCGTTGGCCCATGGAGCTGAAACGTATCTCAATTTTCGATAGGCGAGTGCATGTTGGAACATTCGATCAAACCTGGACGTTAACCGATCGATCTTACAGATGTGTTGAGCGTTGGTCTTTTCAGTTTGCTTACGTTTGAAAGCAGTCGATTGTGAAACAGTTGTGTTTAGCGTTACTGATGTGCAACGGACAGGAGCCGTTGTATATAAACGCGAAGAACTTTACAAGGGCTGAAATTATTTTTCTTGCAATTCCTGTACCACATTTTCAAGCTGATTGGTTTTCTATAGCAAGGTACTATTTTGCATTTCAGCACTAACGTAATCATCATAACAAACTCCATCTTGAAATGGTTGCATTACCATTTTCCTGTTACCTGACTAAGATAACCCAGTATTCTACACTTTTGATGCAATTGGTCTTATGATCGTCATTGTTCAAAAAACACAATATTTTTTTAAATGCGCACTTTGTTCATATTTCGTTTATATTTCGGTTATATACTTGCTCTATTTTATTTTAACTATTTTAAACTAAATTAAACGTAACATTTCAATTTTAATTTTATATAAAATTAATTATTTAAGTTATTTGTTGATACTAGCGTTGAGCCTCTTCTCTTCAATCGCCAAAATCCAGCTCACCCCAACAAGCAAAGGTTGTCTTCCACGAGAAGCTTTCCAGTCGTAAATGATAAAAGATGTGGAATAAAATTCAAACAGTTTTCCCCTGAAAAATTCTTGTATTAGCGTGTACTATGAACATTTGCAAAACCACTCTGCTTCCTGTAAAAATAGTTTAAAATGTTCTTAATTTGGCTATAGAATCATACAAGTTATCTTTTAATGCTTAAAAAATAAAGTAAACTTATTTTTTTCTGAATATGTGTATTGTTCCGCGATAAGCCGGGAGCCGTGGCTGACTTTTTCGAAGGAACTGACCATAAACAAATGGAAAACAAATGATGTCAAAAATATGTGGAAATGAGCAGCGAGTGCCAGCGTAGCTGACCATCGACTAGTATAGTAGGCTCTATTCCGGTACCCTTAAAAAAATTATACCATATTTCTGATAATTTATGTGCATTTATTGAATATTGGAGATATTAGTCAATGTACCCCAAGCAGCTGAAGCATTAGTTTCACCTATACCCATCGATGTATAAGAACCATCCAAGGAAACTGCATTTCTCAAGCCATTCTATCGAGTCTGATCTCCATTGGCAACACTACTTTCAACCGAGTATATGAATGAACTGAGTTGTGGAAAGAAAAGAAGTGCATTTGGCTGAAGTTGAAGTATTTCTGAGAGACATCCCCAATAAAGAAAACAGAAAAAAATATATAGATATCAGTTTCCCCCCAAATAATTAAGGAACACAATGCTTACAAGGGAGGAGTCGATTTGATGAATCGAACATTGTAATTTGGCTTGTCTATCATTTCTTGGATATGAGTGCCACTATATCATGCATGTGGGTAGGTGTATAGCTGTGTGCACTACTCCAAGTCAGGCATCAGGCCAACGACGACGAACAACAAACATGATCCCTAGACTACGACGAAGAACAGCGACGATAATCAATGTTGCAAGAATGTCGACAATTTTTTTAAAGTTGAGCATCAATGTTGCAAACACCTCGAGTAACAATGATGCAATCAGAATGAGCAAGATCGTATTTCACGGAAGTCAGCGACGAAGCTGCTTGAAGTTCGACCTAGTGTTGTTGTGTGAACAATGAGATTGCAGGCATCGCCTATTTTCAGATTTCATTGTGACTAATATTCATTGACTGAAATATTGATTAATAAACTTAATACTAAATATAAAACCCCACATTTTCCGTGCTCGTCCGGTAGTACAAAAAGTGAAATGTAAGCAAATGTGAATGTGATTAAGGAAATGCGAATAAACTCGCACCAAAGGTGAAAAGGTCGAACTAATGAAATAGAGAATACAATTTTATAAGCAATGCTGTGGTTAAATTATTTTATTATTATTAAGAGTGCAAAGCAGCGTTCCATAAAACACAATTTAAGATACAAGAAGGACCCAGAAATAACAGAAAATGGTTTCAATAAATGTCTTCGCGAAGGAGCGACAAATATAATTTAAACAAAAACTCACAGTGTAAAATTGAACGTATAGCCAAATTGAGTTGAAAATATAATTCGATTAAGACGCAGAGAGACCAACACCAATTACTGAAAGAACCGTTTGTATATTCAAACTCACTAATGTATTTCACGTCAATACGATATTTTTTCAGCAAAGACAAAACAAGAAGCTGAACAGAATTTGAAGACTTAAAATTTAATATGAAGTAGTGCAACTTTTTAAAGACACTTATTCAATTCCTGCGCCATATAATTTAAAATAGCTAGATATAACCGTCTCCAGAGAATATATATATATCAAAGCTTAAAATGTCACAAGCACTCAAGCTCAAACTCTATTGGTAGAAATTTAACAGAGTTGACCAAAAGTCAGACGATATTTAAATTCGATGTAGATGAAGAGAATGCCGTTAATATTCTGAAGAAACTGCTGCTTGAGAAGCCAGTTTTATGCATTTATAATCATTATATGCATCTGATGTGCATAGAAGGGCATCGATAGGTTTTGGAGCAATCTTGTTACAGAAATCCCCAGTTGACGGACAACTACACCCAGTGTATTATATGTTCAAAAAGACTACTGAAGTCCAAGGATAATTTTTTGCTGTCACAGAAGCATTAACGAAGTTTAGAGTGAATCTTTTTTTTAATCAAATTATTAACAGACTGCAATACTTTTACTAAGACATTGGAGAAGCAAAGTCTGTGCATAAGAGTGTCGCGCAGGATTATGTTCATGCAAGAATACGATAATGCTGTAGAACATCGTTATGGCATAAAGATCAATCATGTCGACGCACTAAGTCGTTACCAAATACCAAGATGATCACAGAAGACAGTATCAGTATTGCTAGGCGAGACGCACAGACAAAAGAAGAGAAGATAAAGGCTATCAAGCAAGTTCGCATCGACGACTTGATTAATCGAAGTACTGCTGGCTATATCCGACGAAATCCTCTTCTCCACATGCGGTTACTTAGCAATCAACGTTACATTTGGCAACCCAGCTTTTATATTCTCGGAAAGGGGTTCCGCTTTTACTTCACGAGACTTTATGTATTGTGACGACGAATGAATTAAGTTGGTGAAGAGTAAGAGTAAATAGCAAAGTTGAGAGACTAAGCGCTATTATAATTTTGTGTGCTTTCTAAGCTAAGGATCGACGACCCTACGAAATCGTACCGAAATGTTGACTCGACAAAGAATACATTTGGATTCGGGGCTTGATATGAGATATGTGGTGTATATGAGATACGTAAGCGAACGGGCATATTTTTTATGCCCCGGGCCCATTAAACATTATCAAAACGGAATTTTGTGTTCGACAGAAACTATATAATAGGCAGAAAGGCGGGTGATAGAACCCCTAAAGTATAAACATGGTGTGTCCCAAGAAAAACCGAACTTTTTGGATATAAAATAAAATACACATTATATTATCTTTGAAAGTTATTATTTATTCAAAATAGGTTCCATTTGACTCAACACAACGTTTGGAACGATCAACCAGCGCATGCATAGAGTTTTTTTGTCATTTATAGAAATGTTCTTCAGTACCTCGGTTACGGCTGCTTGAATGGCTGGGATATCGTCATAAAATGCTACCTTCATGTTGGTTTTTGTTTTGGAAAATAAAAGTAGTCACATGGTGATAGATCATTTAAATACGGAGGATGGTCGATGAGAGAAATCCCTTTTTTCATTAAAAATTCATTTACTTTTTCTGTCTTGTGAGGTGGTGCGTTATCGTGCAATAAAAACAGTTGTCTCCCTGCTGGATATTCTGGTCTAATACGACCGATTCTTTTCCACAAACGATGTAAAACGCCTAAATAGTATTCTCCATTAACAGTTTGACCTTCTGGAACAAATTCCTTGTGGACAATACCCTTCGAATCATAATAAGTAATCAACATTGTCTTGATTCGAGACTTCTGAAAACGCAATTTTTTCAATAATGTATTTGCAAAGCTCTACGCGAGCGATTTTTTGGTCCATTAGCACCATTTTAGCACCATTAGCACACTTTTGGTTTTATTGAAATGGCTGTCACTTTTACATCTGTCATCCGATTTACATGAAGTTATGTGCGTTTGAAAGAGGATGAATGTAAATTTTTAATGTTGCAAATTTTCAATGGATGGCGCTGTATATTGTATGATTAAAATATAAAGTTCGGTTATTTTTGGGACACATTGTGTAGTTTGATCAGTACGAGTCGATTTAGACATGTCCACCTGTCTTTCCGTCTGTTTAAACGCGTCGATCTTAGAAACCAAAAGAGCTACAGACTTCGAAATTTGTTCGTAGGTTCCAAGAGACCCAAGATAGCTGCTAAACGATCAATCGCCCGAAAAGCTAGTTTTAGTAAAAAAAAGTTTTTACTGTTTAAACTGAACTTATAGAATTATGCATTTAAGTTAGTCTTATACATTTTTCGAAAGTTTCTAAAATGCGATCTACTATATCTAACATCGGTCTCTATCGGTCAAAATGCAAATTTTAGTATGTCATTGATAAATTGCGTATTTAAGTAGGTCTTCTGCATCCTGACCGAAGTTGGTCTACCACATCGTATAGGTGATATAGGACCGATCGGTCGAAAATCAAGTTGTACTATGAAGAAAACTTTATTGTTGTTTGAGTTATCTTAACCAAATTGATAGAATATGCATTAATGTTTTATACATTCGGACCGAACCGGTTCATTATATAACGATTCCAGTTTCGGTACTCAAAATGAATTGGTGAAATTCGGTTAACGGTTCCTGGATTATACCATGGTTGTTACCGTTCAGGAAAAATATGTACTATTACTATTATTATTAATTGTATAAAAAATTCTTATCAATGCTCTCAAAGTTGATCCCAAATAACTGGAAAATTGGAATATTTTTGTAATTAATCGCTGGAAGTGTGAATATATACGTATATTCTGTGCTCTTTCACAAAATATGTATTACCACAGAAAACAAACCAAGCTTTCTTCCAAAAATTAATGGGTTTTGGGAGATTTTAGGTTGACTTTGTTTTTCCTGCGCCTTGTGTATTTGCAAGAATGTATGTAACAGCCAGCAGAAGGCGTGGCAGTTCAGTTTCAAAAGCCAAGTCGATTTAGCTATTTTTGCCCGTTCGTCTGTTCGTACGCTTGTTCGGGTGGAACCCAGAGGCTTTGAAAGCTAGATACTATACGATATACATAGCAGCAATTGAAACTCGATGTGTTCACGTTGTAGCCTTTTTTTTAAACTGAGTACACTTTAAGATGTATGCCTAGTCGTTCTGTCTGTTGTTGACAGTAAAGTCTTGCCTGCTTGTCCTTATATCCCTCCTTTTCTCATTTTAACTTCTAACTCAGGTTTCTTACTGCTTTTAACCCACTGACGGGTCGAACCTGTTGTGCTGTGTGAAGTGACATTCTACATAATTATTTCTGTAACTTATGATGGGATGTAGCTCACGAATCTTTCCGGATATGTCATGGCATATTTCTTCATTTTAAATACAGTTTTCCGATATCTCTGATATGGAGATTGTGAGTGATACCGCATTTTAAACAATCTAAAAAAGGTTCTCTCCACCAGGTCAATTATAAGGCTTAGTATCCAATATCTCTGAACTTGTATGTCTGCAGCTTGAGTAACCATCTCTCATCCAGATGTGTTGGTTTGATATTTGCTTAAAAATTTTTGTCAACGGTTTGTGGTCCGTAATTAGGTCAAACTTTAATCCTGGCGAATAATTGTACAATTTTACAACCGCCCATACCAGGAAAAAATTATCTTTCTCAGTTTGAGAATATTTCCTTTCCACTTGTGAAATCACACGACAGTATTTTTCTTCAAAATATCTTCCACGATCGCAAGGTGTCGACCATGTTCTTCTGCATTGCAGCCAAATACGATGTCATCATCAATGTAATTCAATACATTTGAACATGGCACCAGCATTTCCTTATTAAACCTTTGAAAAGTTTCGGGAACCGATCAGACTCCAAACAGTAATCAATTAAATCAGGGTCAAACTGTATGTGCAAAAAACGAAGTAATCTACCTAATGGCTTTGCCGACTTCTCGTTGAAGATAAAATTTTTTTTTTTTTTTTTTATCTTTGCTTTTGCCTACCGTTAACAAAGTGATGGCATGCCCATGTGTCTCGACCTTCCTCACAATTTTAATTTGCCCATGCAAATAATAAATATAGCATTCGGCAAAGTGCAAAAAGTTAATTTTTCAGGCAAGAAGCTCAACCCTTTTACGCATAGTGCTAATCGCTATTATTATTTATTTTTGCAATGTAACACATACATACGTACTTAAAATTTTTAACACCATATTAGAATTAAATAAAATATTGTCTTAACGATCGAACAATTTTATTCCTTCATCAAATTAATGCCCACATTGCCACAAAACGCAACGGAAAAGTTGCCAGACACACTTCACATATTCATTTTTGAAATGCTACCACTTTTCTAAAGTATTCAATTAAAATTTGACAGGTAATTTGTATTTATTCATTTAAAATGTATATATTTAATTTAATTTAATTTTTTGGCTTTGCTTTTATCAATAGTGCATTGCAAAGGCAATTAACAATGCAACAATATATGGATAAGACAACATATGGATAAGATCAGGGCTCACAATATGAAAATAAAGGGAGTTGCTTTGGACGACAGTATGCATCAAAAGCCCTACCGAAAAGATTATGGTTACGTCAGTACCTTTAAAAAGGGATATGGAGTAAAGATACAAGAACACTTTTTAGCAGGCTACACGAAAGAGCTTTACATATTAGGTGCCTTATTATAAAATAATAAAATTTGTGCAGCACTTTGACGATTTTGGGGACTTGCAATCTCCAAAAGAAGTTATTATATACACACTTGGAAAATGGAATTAAATACACGTATGAGAGAGTGCAACGTTTTAATACATACAACTGTGGACATGTGCGTCTCAAATTTTTGAAATCATTCAAATTAACGTAGGTGGGGCTTAAAAGATTGATAGATCCACTGTTTCTCAAATAATTCAAGGGTGTTTTATGCTCGAATGTACATACACAAATACAGACATTCAGCATACTGTTTTAGTGCATTGGATGAGCTATAACTGATGAGCTGAAATTGACTGGAAGCACACTCATAGCACCATCTTAACAGCAACAGCTCACTAACAGCAAAGATCAATACCAACAGCTCAACAGCAACATCTCAAAAGCAACATCTCTTCAGCAACAGCTGAAACCAGTTCAATAACAGCATCAGTTCAACACTATGAATCAGCATATTTTTACTGACTCTGAGCTGCAAGCTTTACTGGATGAACAGCAGATATGTGAGAGCATCGTCAAGGATTTCAACGGGTGTGTACTGAAACCATTGCTGACAAAGGCAAAAATGCCTGTGAATGCTGGTTATTAATCATCAGATCGCAGCGGAAAAAACTAGAATGGGAGGATTAATAGCCCTGGAGCTCGTCCAATATATTTTGTACCTACCGAGAAGGTATTCAAGCCTTCAATGCCATCAAGGTTTTGAAGAACAATGAATATTATGTCATCAAAAGAAGAAATTTATACCTACAGTTTACCAAAACCTTATAATTTTTTTATAAATTAAAAAATTCCTGCTTCCAGGTGGTATCCAATGGGCCAGATCTCCAACGATGTTTGTCGATTAGGTAATCCTGTGCCAAAATGATAACCAGTGCGTAGATCTCTAAAGATCTTTATCGATTAGATAATCCCGTGTTTCTTACGATGATTACGCCTCCTTTGTCGATCACTTGCCTTTTGGCTCAGTGAGATTGTATTTTATAAGCTTTATTGTTTAACGTCTGCTTCGAACTAGAGACAATGAAATTAAAATGCATAAGTTCACCCTAACCTCAATGCATCACGCCATAAAGTCATGGTTGACAAGCATTTTATGCAGCGCAATGCGGCACTCCAAGTAAGAAGTAGCTTATGTATGCCTGTATTAGTATATATGTTGCGCGTGGAATGCGCGCTGGTCAAAGCGTGGGATCTGCAGCGTAAGCATAAACGGTCAGCTTTAGGCTGGTGAACCGCGCTGCGTAATATGAGTCGGGACCAATGTTTTTAAGTGACTCTGAATTGATAAAGTATGTTTATTATTTTATGCAACAAAGTACTACATAATATATTTGGAATATAGGGTGTTTTACATAGGGCATATACTCACTACACCTCCCTTTTTAGAGGAATAACGTAATATAATGTAGTTATTTTTGATAAATTAAAAAAAAATTATGTTTTTTTTTTTATATTTTTTTTTTTCTGTGTATATTCCTTAAATTTGTTTTGTTAATTATAAAAGTGTAAAAATACAAAAATATAAGGGTATAAAGATAAAGAAATGGGGAAATGTATAGGTTAATTATATTTATTGGCTGATCAGGCCGATATATGTATTATTATTTAAAAAGTTTTATTTTTTTTTAAATTTATTATGAATCAAAGATTTTTAATCTATTTTTATGAACTATTTGCTGTTTACCTTTGTTATCTTTTATCAAATTGTAATCTCTATCTTTTATTCCTATTATTTCATAAGGACCTAAATAAACTGTCTCCAATTTATGTCCTGTTTCATTTCTTAATAGTACGATATCTCCTATGTTATTATATTATTTACTTTGCTATCATTTATTAATTTATTCTTTTGTTTGTATTGTTCAAGCATTATTCTAGCTCTTTTATATGCTACTAGTGGGCCCGCTTTTGCGTCCTTGCTTTGCTCGGACGCAGATGCCCACTATTTCGTCATTTGCAGACCACTAAAGAGGTGACGCCATCTATTGTTAGTGGCGCCATCTAACAATGCTTTAATGATTGATAAATAGTACATAGATTTTGCGAACATGCATTTTTAATTCGATTGAATAAATATTTTTTATTTTCAAAAATAAAATGCAGGTGAAAGTTTAAAAAAGAGCTTCTGATTTTATCTTATACTAGTGAGCAAATAACCCACAGACAGTTCATTTCATACATCCAAAAGTTTCAAAGGAAAAATGCCCACTACTATGAAATACCCTTTACGCTTTAAACGTTATTGCCTTCAATATTTTTGAAAGCAAAACACCGTAAATTTAACAAATTAAAAAAGAAAGGCTATATAATAAGTGTAATGGGCAGTTTTATACATAAAAACAAATTTTTTAATGTAGAAATTTCTTAATAAAACATTTTAATGGTACAGGGTATTAGAGGCTACATACAAAACTTAAGGGACAGCAACGAACGAGTAAAGCATTGATATATGTATTATTATTTAAAAAGTTTTATTTTTTTTTAAATTTATTATGAATCAAAGATTTTTAATCTATTTTTATGAACTATTTGCTGTTTACCTTTGTTATCTTTTATCAAATTGTAATCTCTATCTTTTATTCCTATTATTTCATAAGGACCTAAATAAACTGTCTCCAATTTATGTCCTGTTTCATTTCTTAATAGTACGATATCTCCTATGTTATTATATTATTTACTTTGCTATCATTTATTAATTTATTCTTTTGTTTGTATTGTTCAAGCATTATTCTAGCTCTTTTATATGCTACTAGTGGGCCCGCTTTTGCGTCCTTGCTTTGCTCGGACGCAGATGCCCACTATTTCGTCATTTGCAGACCACTAAAGAGGTGACGCCATCTATTGTTAGTGGCGCCATCTAACAATGCTTTAATGATTGATAAATAGTACATAGATTTTGCGAACATGCATTTTTAATTCGATTGAATAAATATTTTTTATTTTCAAAAATAAAATGCAGGTGAAAGTTTAAAAAGAGCTTCTGATTTTATCTTATACTAGTGAGCAAATAACCCACAGACAGTTCATTTCATACATCCAAAAGTTTCAAAGGAAAAATGCCCACTACTATGAAATACCCTTTACGCTTTAAACGTTATTGCCTTCAATATTTTTGAAAGCAAAACACCGTAAATTTAACAAATTAAAAAAGAAAGGCTATATAATAAGTGTAATGGGCAGTTTTATACATAAAAACAAATTTTTTAATGTAGAAATTTCTTAATAAAACATTTTAATGGTACAGGGTATTAGAGGCTACATACAAAACTTAAGGGACAGCAACGAACGAGTAAAGCATTGTCGTCAATTCTCACAACAGCCGATTCATATGTACACTCTTATGTATGACAAAGAACGCATATAAGTCACTTCTTCGTTCACAGGAACAAAACAACAACAACATTGGCGATCTTGCTCGCACTACGCACATGCAAAAGCGAACACAAAAACAAAAACTACGCACATGCAAAAGCGAACACAAAACAAATGCCATGGCTCTCTTTGAAGTCGAGTCTAACTGTTGTTCTCTGACTCTCTTTCAGTTGCCCACGCTAAAATTGTGTATGTATGCTTACACACGCTTGCTTAGCGAGCTTGCATTTAATGCTTTATAAATAATGTTTTTTATATGTTTAATATATGTTGCAGGTGAAATTAGAAAATTATAATACCCATACGAATCTGAAAATTTTTTTTTCTGATTTTTTAAAAAAAACTTCAAGTCTCTAGGACTTGTGGTTTGGCCATGGCTGTGATCAGTCAGTCAGTGAGTCAGTCAGTCAGTTAGTTAGTGAGGACAAAGCATTTTATATATATAGATTATTATATTATATATTCCATTTTGTTGGATGACCTTTCGTCACCTTTCATTTAAATTCATTATTCCATGCTCATAGAAATTCTGGCCTTTAGCTGCAAAAAACTGAAGCAAGTGCGATTTTATGTCCTCGTCTATATCAAAAGTTTTACCATTCAAAGAGTTTTGCAAATCCCGAAACAAGAGTGCAAGGTCAGGCCTATATGGTGGATGCATTAAAAGTTCCCAGCCAAGTTCACTCAATTTTTGGCGAGTGACCAAAAATGTGTGCGGTCTAGCGTTGTCCTGGTGGAATATGAAACCTTTACGATTGACAAATTCTGGTCGCTTCTCCTTGATGGCAGTATTCAATTTGTCCAATTGCTCACAGTAGACATTCGATTCAATCGTTTATTTCCTTTTAAACAGTTAAAAATATACCACAGCCTTCCAATCCCACCAAACTGACTGAGTGAAAAATTTTCCAAACGGAATTTGAAAAACCAACTTTGACACTGTGTTTCTTTTAAGGCCCTGTCACCATAAACGTCACGTAACTTATTAGCAACCTGACCTGCATTTTTCTATTACGGAAATAATAAAGTAAAATATGACGAAAATGCTCGTTTGTGGGCTCCAATTAAAATTGTTGCCAAAAAAACAACTATAAACAAAATTACGCGCACTTTTTTTCTAAAGTAAGGTAAAAGTGCCAGCTAATAACTGACAAAAGCTAAAATGCAATAACAGAGTCAAAATCGGTTCAAAAAATTGTCAAAATTGATTCTATTCAAAATCCCCGGTTTCTTTTCGGTCAGCCCAATATGATATACCCTTTACGCATTTAACGTAATTGCCTGCAATAAATTTGATAGAAAAAGACCGTAAATTAAACAAGTTGATAATAACAGACGATAAAATAAATTCAATTGGCTTCTCGTGTTCTACCAGGGCACTATCGCAATTTTCTGCAGTTTTATAGACAAACATTATGTTTAAAAACTCGTTAACTACACAGAATATTTTCTTTTTCTTTTCTTTTTCAAATAATATGCATTCCCTTAAAAGTAATTTGATAATCTGATCAACCATTTATTTTCTTTATTTCTTTTTTTTTTTTTTTTTTTTTGGAAAATTATTGTTCTAGTAAATTGCTATATTTGATAAATTGTGTCTAACATTTTTTATTAGCATAAAAAACATGTGTAAATGTTTCAATTGTTGAATGATAGACTTGAGCTCATAAATGACTGAGCATAATGACAGACCGACATGCCTACATAAACTCGGCTGTTGATGCTGTTCATATATATACTTTATAGGGTCGGAGATGCCTCCTTCTTCCTGTTATATACGTGTATATATTGTAACGAACACAATTTACCCTTTTACCTAATTCTTAAGTTTTGGGCTTAACCAAATAAGTTATATGATGGTCCGGTTTCAACGAAAAGTGGTTGAGATACCAATGATAATATACAATTCACAATTTGTGTGTTTGATTTTTGCCCTATCGGTCCTATGACAACTGTATGAGATAATCAACCGATTTGAAATAAATTCGGAAAATCACATTATCAGATTTGTAACCTGTTAAATTGGTTAATGAACCTATGAAACAATAGCACCATTCTTATATAAGGCTCAACGGATCCCTCCTGTTGTCGCTATATGATATTGTAATCTGATTTTAACTCACGAAAAAGTTGCGTTCTTTAAAAATAATTATTTTTTTTATTGAATGTTCCCAGCATTGCGGTTAATGTGTGGAAGACCACTTCATTCATATGGCTGCTCCGGGAGGCCTTGACATTCGATCGACCCAGCACATTTTCGTTAGTATGGTCCTCATATTCGATAAAATAGGTTGTTCAAAAACCATCCGCCACCCTATACTAAAAAGTCAATATAATCGACAGAACATTATTATAATATCTATGTACACAGGGTGGTTCTTGATGAATGATATCAAATGTGGGCTCGCCTCTGCAAAAATTAAAAATAAAAACAAATAAACTAATTTCTTAATAAATAAATCTCATACTTATGTATGTTTAAATATCAGAATTTAAATACCATATCGCATAGTTTCAAACAAATTATATTACTGTGTAATTTTCATCCAGCCGTTTTTGGTGATTATAAGGTTGCAAATTTTGTGATGGTGTTTTTTTTTCCTCAATTTTGTTGTGTTACATAAAAAATACTTTGTGAATATTGGTCAATATGCTTTAATTTTCAGTACTCGGGATATCATTGGCAGAAGCTAGCGAAAAACGATCAAAAAACACAGTGATATAAATAAATAGAAAAAAACTACTGTGCTGGGACATATCGTAGTTTTTAGGTATTGTTAAATAACATTTTTTGCATACTATAATTTTTAGGTGCACTTCAAAATTTAGATTACATGGTTTAGGTATTAAGAAACACACATAGACAGTGTGTCCCAAAAATAACCGAACTTTATATTTAAATCATACAACATACAGCGCCATCTATTGAAAATTTGCAACATTAATAAGATACATTCATCTTCTTTCAAACGGACCTAACTTCATGTAAATCGGATGACAGATGTTAACGTGACAGCCATTTCAATAAAACCAAAAGTGTGCTAATGGTGCTAAAATGGTGCTAATGGACCAAAAAATCGCTCGTGTGGAGCATTGCAAATACATTATTGAAACTGCTGAGAATGATTTGAAGGGAATTGTCAACAAGGAATTTGTTCCAGAAGGTCAAACTGTTAATGGAGAATACTATTTAGGCGTTTTACTTCGTTTGTGTAAAAGAATCGGTCGTGTTAGACCAGAATATCCAGCAGGGAGACTACTGTTAATATTGCACGATAATGCACCACCTCACAAGACCAAAAAAATGAACGAATTTTTAATGAAAAAGTGGATTTCTCTCATCGACCATCCTCCGTATTCGCCTGATCTATCAGCATGTGACTATTTTTATTTCCAAAACTGAAAACCAAGATGAAGGGAGCATTTTTTGATGATATCCCGAGGTACTGAAGAACATTTCTATAAATGACAAAAAAATCTATGCATGCGCGAGTTGATCGTTCCAAACGTTGTGTTGAGTCAAATGGAACCTATTTTGAATAAATAATAACTTTCAAAGATAATATAATGTGTATTTTATTTTATATCCAAAAGTTAGGTTATTTTTGTGACACACCGTGTATGTATTAAAAGTGTCATACTTGATTATTCACGTTTCAATGCTCTTATTGAAGTATTAGTTTGTACAAGTTTTTACAGTTTTATTTCTTAATTTTGACTTTGGTAATGTTTTTAAACACTTTAATTTGAAACACTCCTTCGAATTGTTATTTTTATTTAATTTCGAATGAACCCATTTTCATGATATAAACGTGTTTCTATTTTCTATAATCGGGTATTAATTAAATATGTTATAATTGACTTTCAGAAAAGAAATTTTGGCAATATGTTGATGAGTCGTGTCACTAAAGCACTGTCGACCATAATATTGTTGAGTTGTCTCTCATTTCTGTAAAATTAAAAATATAAATTCTTAAGCTCTTTTCCCAATTTGGTCTTGAAAATGTCACATTTTATCAGTATTTAATTGTTAGTCACAATTCAAACAATAATGAAAAATTTGACTTGACACATTATAAATCTTAAGTCAAAGTGACTTGTTTCTGTAAAAGTTGAATCACTCAAATAGTACTCATATTAATAAATTACGGTACATAAGACGCAAAATTAAATGTTCTTAAAACTGCATAGCAAGAGTAAATAGTTTTTTACAAATTTGTCTTATTAACCAAGGACGTATAGCTATTAAATGCTTCTT
This sequence comes from Drosophila sp. st01m, assembly GCA_018901795.1. Taxonomy (NCBI): domain Eukaryota; kingdom Metazoa; phylum Arthropoda; class Insecta; order Diptera; family Drosophilidae; genus Drosophila; species Drosophila sp. st01m. The sequence goes on along the minus strand of JAEIFG010001465.1, from coordinate 94,035 downwards.
GTTCTAATGTAAAATTATTCTCAGTTTTTGAGTGTCAATATTTGGCTCTTGTTGCATAGATTCACTCGATTTGGTAAATGTTGAAACTCGTTTGCTATATTCTTGATTGGAATATTAAATTTTACACAATTACCTGAAATTACATAGAAACTCAGGAGAGGCGGTACCCTTAAAAAGCCTTGCAGCAGAAGCCAATAGAAGTGTCGATCAGTCGAGATCGATTCGAGACAAATTTAGTCAGTATTTCGATACGAAAAACTTAACGTTAAATAAATTTAATATGATTTAGTGATTTTTCAGTATTAAATTTATTATTATCTATATATATAAAATGCTTTGTCCTCACTGACTGAGATTTCACAGCCATGGCCAAACCACAAGTCCTAGAGACTTGAAGTTTTTTTTAAAAAATCAGAAAAAAATTTCCATATTCGTATGGGTATTTTAATTTTCTAATTCCACCTGCAACCTATTTTAAAAAAAAAAAAACATTATTTAAAAGGCATTAAATGCAAGCTCGCTAAGCAAGCATTGAAAACGTTCAATGCGTGTGTACGCATACATACACAATATTAGCGTGAGCAACTGAAAGAGAGCCAAAAGCAAGAGAGTCGTGGCATTTGTTTTTGTGTTTCGCGAGCAAGATCGCGAATGTTGTTGTTGTTGTTTTGTTCCTGTGAACGAAGCGTGTTTTGTCATCAGTGTTGCCAATTTAGCTTTTTTACCATCAGATCTGAAGTCCAAAAGCGGGGGGAAAATTTTAAAACAGCGGAAGGCTTTTATTTTTGTCCATTCTGGCGGCTTCTTCCTGAAAAATGTTGGCAACACTGTTCGTCATACATACGAAATAAATGGCTGCTTGAATTAACTCGATTTTACATATGAGACATTCCTGTTGATACTGAATTGAATAAGTTGGCAGCGCGCACATTAGTGCGATAATTGGAAATATGCATTTTATCGCTTTGGTATTGTGGAAATATCGAAATAATTTAAATAATAATATTTATATTAACCTTTTAATATAAATATTTCTGAAACTTTAAGTGTGTGTGTGCGTCCGAGCAAAGCAAGGACGCAAAAGCGGGACCTCTAGTTCATTATAAACTGATATTCCCATGCGGACTTAAGGAAATAAACAAAACCAATTAAATTCGTATAAAAAAAATTATTAAAATGTTAGTGCATTTGCCATTCTTTTGCGGATCTTTAATCTGCTCTACCTTCGATTTAACGAGCTCCCCAAATTAATTAACATCCGGTGGCAATATGCGATTTTGGTGATGCCCCAGTATGTTCTGCGCTTTCTTAAAAATGCTCTCTGCTGAGGAAACTGATTCTTCAGCCTTGTATGCAAATGGGAGTTAATGCAGACAACTCTTCTTGGGTAACACCGTTTGTGTCCGATGTCATAGAATCATTCTGAATATGTTTAAGATAGATAAATATGATAATAAAATACACAATGCAAGAAAGCAAACTATACTCACATCAGCATTTTAAGTTCTCTGCTCAGGAATTTTAAATTGTCAAGCCAAAAAGAATATCGGCTAATCGTCGGTCCTTTTTCTCAATGCATATTGCCTGATTCTTCAAGTGCAAAAGATAAAAATAACCTCTACACGAGATAAAAGTCTAGAGTGACGAAAGCAATTTTGGACGAATGATATTAAATTTATAATATACATTTCAATAAATAATTAAAAATGGTCTTCGCATTACGCAATAAGTAATTTTTTTATGCAAATAAGGTCAACCTTTTTACGCATAGGGCTTTAATGTGTATATATTCTACGCCCCTTACCTAAGAAAATGGGCCATGTACCAAGAAAGCGAAATTTTACGTATCACAACGTCCAAGTCAGGCATCAGGCCAATGACGACGAACAACAAACATGATCCCCAGACTACGACGAGGAACAGCGACGATCATCAATGTTGCAAGAATGTAGACAATTTTTTTAAAGTTGAGCATCAATATTGCAAACACCTCGAGTAACAATGATGCAATCAGAATGAGCAAGATCGTGTTTGACGGAAGTCAGCGACGAAGCTGCTTGAAGTTCGACCTAGTGTTGTTGTGTGAACAATGAGATTGCAGGCATCGCCTATTTTCAGATTTCATTGTAACTTATATTCATTGACTGAAATATTGATTAATAAACTTAATGCTAAATATAAAACCCCACATTTTGCGTGCTCGTCCGGCAGCACAAAAAGTGAAATGTAAGCAAATGTGAATGTGATTATGGAAATGCGAATAAACTCGCACCAAAGGTGAAAAGGTCGAAGTAATGAAATAGAGAATACAATTTTATAAGCAATGCTGTGGTTAAATTATTTTATTATTATTAAGAGTGCAAAGCAGCGTTCCATAAAACACAATTTAAGATACAAGAAGGACCCAGAAATAACAGAAAATGGTTTCAATAAATGTCTTCGCGAAGGAGCGACAAATATAATTTAAACAAAAACTCACAGTGTAAAATTGAACGTATAGCCAAATTGAGTTGAAAATATAATTCGATTAAGACGCAGAGAGACCAACACCAATTACTGAAAGAACCGTTTGTATATTCAAACTCACTAATGTATTTCACGTCAATACGATATTTTTCCAGCAAAGACAAAACAAGAAGCTGAACAGAATTTGAAGACTTAAAATTTAATATGAAGTAGTGCAACTTTTTAAAGACACTTATTCAATTCCTGCGCCATATAATTTAAAATAGCTAGATATAACCGTCTCCAGAGAATATAAAAAACCGTATTAAAGCTTAAAATGTCACAAGCACTCAAGCTCAAACTCTATTGGTAGAAATTTAACAGAGTTGACCAAAAGTCAGACGATATTTAAATTCGATGTAGATGAAGAGAATGCCGTTAATATTCTGAAGAAACTGCTGCTTGAGAAGCCAGTTTTATGCATTTATAATCATTATATGCATCTGATGTGCATAGAAGGGCATCGATAGGTTTTGGAGCAGTCTTGTTACAGAAATCTCCAGTTGACGGGCAACTACACCCAGTGTATTATATGTTCAAAAAGACTACTGAAGTCCAAGGATAATTTTTTGCTGTCACATAAGCATTAACGAAGTTTAGAGTGAATCTTTTTTTTTAATCAAATTATTAACAGACTGCAATACTTTTACTAAGACATTGGAGAAGCAAAGTCTGTGCATAAGAGTGTCGCGCAGGATTATGTTCATGCAAGAATACGATAATGCTGTAGAACCTCTACACGAGATAAAAGTCTAGAGTGACGAAAGCAATTTTGGACGAATGATATTAAATTTATAATATACATTTCAATAAATAATTAAAAATGGTATTCACATTACGCAATAAGTAATTTTTTTATGCAAATAAGGTCAACCTTTTTACGCATAGGGCTTTAATGTGTATATATTCTAAGCCCCTTACCTAAGATAATGGGCCATGTACCAAGAAAGCGAAATTTTACGTATCACAACGTGTTAGAAATTAATTGTGAGACCCATTTTCCATCAAATTGCTAAATTGAAATCCAAAAAACTTTTTCACGTAATTGCTGCTTAAATTTTTCAATTCCAAATAAACCGTTTATATACACTTCACAGATAAGTGGAATATATCAATATAACTTATTGAAAGTTGATAAAGATGTCGTTCGTAAATATTTTACAAAATCGGCTAAATGCCGCATTGATTATACAAGTTTGAATGCTGTTCATCACTAATTAACATTTTATCGTCTCAATCTCGGAAATAATACATACAAAATATGAATATGTAAGCATTTAAAATTAAATACAAATTACCATATATTTTATGTTATGGAAAGTGATCATAAAACTTACTTAAAATTTTTTTTTGTTGCAAAAAACACGAAAATATACTGTAAGCATTAATGTTAACTGCACGATTTAAATGTCTCAAAAAATGCGACGGCATATGACGTGTTATGGGCGTCGTACCGACACTTTATAGTTATGTATGTTAACATGACACTGACGGTTTTTTTTTTTAGCAAAAAAATGTTGGTAAAAATGTTTTTGTCTCCACCGGGCATGAGTAACATCCCTATACATAAAATAATATTATATCGCCGTCTCTCCGTAGATTTAAGGAAATCATATCTGAAAAGTCGCGAAATTAATGCACCAATATAAATAAAATATTTAATAATATAAAATGTTGTACTGTTCTACGTTTCCTAGAATTTTAAAGTAAAAAGAAAATCATTATTTTTTAAATTCGAAAATGTATGTAAATCTTAAATCTTAGTCTTTCAGAAAAATTTTGGGAACTTCGATCTGCAAACCTAAACATTTACATAAACATTTCTCGTTGTTGCTGTTGGTATAAAATCCTAATGGCTGTTGGTATAATCGTTCCCATAGATTTCCAAATAAGCATTCAATTTGTTTCTGCATTGGTTATAATGTTTATTTCTTAAATAGAATTGTAATTATAAGTCTAATCTTATTAACGGCTGGTCAAGCTCTGCCCCGAGTCTGCCGTTTTAGTATTCCACGAAGTCTCCCTTGGTGTCGGCGCTGACGTCAGTATTGCAGGTACCACAAATCGTTCTTCATAATTTACCTTACGATATAGACGACATTTGTTGATTACAAAAGCGTAGTGGCATAGTCAAGAGCCAGTCATATACTTTATTTGTCGAATGGTTTCTTCCAAACATTCTTGTTGCTTTAAATGAGAAAGTTAAATTCCGTTTGTATAAACTTACATTTGTCTTATCTTAATTTCAATCCGTTTTCATTGAAAATTCCAAACATATTCTCCAAGGGTTCGATTCCTTTCTAAAATGTATTGCTTGGAATTATGACATCACCTAAACAAGAACCTCTCCATGATTAATTTGACATATCACATTGTTCATCGCGCATAAGAACACTGCTAAAACGTCGATCAATCAAAAAGGCATCCTATTAAATTCTTAGTGGCCATCAGAGGTGACAACTGCTGTATACTTCTCGGATGCTTTGCTTGCTTCAATTTGATAATATCCCTTACGTAGGTTTCCCAGATGGTTGTGCGAACTGTTCTTTTAAGTTCGGCATATGGAACGGTATTTTATTCGTGATGGCATTTAATCGACGATATTCGATACAATTTTTCTTGTTGACGAGAACATTTCTGTATGCATATGGACAAATGACATTGCAGTCGTCTAGTTCTGCTATCATGTTCGCAACAATTGGTCCTTGGGCGAAAAGTATTTGATCGGCGAATGTTATTTGTATTGGCGTTTTAGTGCTACCTGGGTCCACAAAGGTGTTTTTCTGACAATTGAAACATTCTACGTTGCTTCCAATTTTTTTTTTATTCTTGTGAAAACTCCGTTTACCCATGCAGCTGATCCGTAGCAACATTTTCGATAGCAACATTTGCGAATTAGAGACATGCTGCTAAGAAGTAGCATCTTATGCCAATTCCGTTGGCCCATGGAGCTCAATTTTCGATAGGCGAGTGCATGTTGGAACATTCGATCAAACCTGGACGTGAACCGATCGATCTTACAGATGTGTTGAGCGTTGGTCTTTTCAGTTTGCTTACGTTTGATAGCAGTCGATTGTGAAACAGTTGTGTTTAGCGTTACTGATGTGCAACGGACAGGAGCCGTTGTATATACACGCGAAGAACTTTACAAGGGCTGAAATTATTTTTCTTGCAATTCTTATACCACATTTTCAAGCTGATTGATTTTCTATAGCAATGTACTATTTTGCATTTCAGCACAAACGTAATCATCATAACAAACTCCATCTTGAAATGGTTGCATTACCATTTTCCTGTTACCTGACTAAGATAACCCAGTATTCTACACTTTTTATGCAATTGGTCTTATGATCGTCATTGTTCAAAAAACACAATATTCTTTTAAATGCGCACTTTGTTCATATTTCGTTTATATTTCGGTTATATACTTGCTCTATTTTATTTTAACTATTTTAAATTAAATTAAACGTAACATTTCAATTTTAATTTTAAATAAAATTAATTATTTAAGTTATTTGTTGATACTAGCGTTGAGCCTCTTCTCTTCAATCGCCAAAATCCAGCTCTCCCCAACAAGCAAAGGTTGTCTTCCACGAGAAGCTTTCCAGTCGTAAATGATAAAAGATGTGGAATAAAATTCAAACAGTTTCCCGCTGAAAAATTCTTGTATTAGCGTGTACTATGAACTTTTACAAAAACCACTTTGCTTCCTGTAAAAATAGCTTAAAATGTTCTTAATTTGGCTATAGAATCATACCAGTTATCTTTTAATGCTTAAAAAATAAAGTAAACTTATTTTTTCTGAATATGTGTATTGTTCCGCTATAAGCCGGGAGCCGTGGCTGACTTTTTCGAAGGAACTGACCATAAACAAATGGAAAATAAATGATCTCAAAAATATGTGGAAATGAGCAGCGAGTGCCAGCGTAGCTGACCATCGACTAGTATAGTAGGCTCTATTCCGGTACCCTTAAAAAAATTATACCATATATCTGATAATTTATGTGCATTTATTGCATATTTGAGTTCTCAGTCAATGTACCCCAAGCAGCTGAAGCATTAGTTTCACCTATACCCATCGATGTATAAGAACCATCCAAGGAAACTGCATTTCTCAAGCCTTTCTAACGAGTCTGATCTCCATTGGCAACACTACTTTCTACCGAGTATATGAATGAACTGAGTTGTGGAAAGAAAAGAAGTGCATTTGGCTGAAGTTGAAGTATTTCTGAGACATCCCCAATAAAGAAAACAGAAAAAATATATAGATATCAGTTTCCCCCAAATAATTAAGGAACACAATGCTTACAAGGGAGGAGTCGATTTGATGAATCGAACATTGTAATTTGGCTTGTCTATCATTTCTTGGATATGAGTGCCACTATATCATGCATGTGGGTAGGTGTATAGCTGTGTGCACTACTCCAAGTCAGGCATCAGGCCAACGACGACGAACAACAAACATGATCCCTAGACTACGACAAGGAACAGCGACGATCATCAATGTTGCAAGAATGTAGACAATTTTTTTAAAGTTGAGCATCAATATTGCAAACACCTCGAGTAACAATGATGCAATCAGAATGAGCAAGATCGTGTTTGACGGAAGTCAGCGACGAAGCTGCTTGAAGTTCGATCTAGTGTTGTTGTGTGAACAATGAGACTGCAGGCATCGCCTAATTTCAGATTTCATTGTGACTAATATTCATTGACTGAAATATTGATTAATAACCTTAATGCTAAATATAAAACCCCACATTTTGCGTGCTCATCCGGTAGTACAAAAAGTAGTAAATTTAAGATACAAGAAGGACACAGAAATAAGAGAAAAAGGTTTCAAGAAATGGCTTCGCTTATGGCGAAGGAGCGACAAATATAATTTAAACACAAACTCACAGTGTAAAATTGAACGTATAGCCAAATTGAGTTGAAATATAATTCGATTAAGACGCAGAGAGCAACACCAATTACTGAAATACCCGTTTGTATATTCAAACTCACTAATGTATTTCTCGTCAATACAATATTTCAGCAACATTTTGCCCAAAGTCGATGATGTTATTATTCCAGCAAAGACAAAACAAGAAACTGAACAGAATTTGAAGACTTAAAATTTGATATGAAGAAGTGCAACTTTTTAAAGACACTTATTCAATTCCCGCGCCATATAATTTAAAATAGCTAGATATAACCGTCTCCAGAGAATATAAAAACCGTATTAAAGCTTAAAATGTCACAAGCACTCAAGCTCAAACTCTATTGGTAGAACTTTAACAGAGTTGACCAAAAGTCAGACGATATTTAAATTCGATGTAGATGAAGAGAATGCCGTTAATATTCTGAAGAAACTGCTGCTTGAGAAGCCAGTTTTATGCATTTATAATCATTATATGCATCTGATGTGCATAGAAGGGCATCGATAGGTTTTGGAGCAATCTTGTTACAGAAATCCCCAGTTGACGGACAACTACGCCCAGTGTATTATATGTTCAAAAAGACTACTGAAGTCCAAGGATAATTTTTTGCTGTCACAGAAGCATTAACGAAGTTTAGAGTGAATCTTTTTTTTAATCAAATTATTAACAGACTGCAATACTTTTACTAAGACATTGGAGAAGCAAAGTCTGTGCATAAGAGTGTCGCGCAGGATTATGTTCATGCAAGAACACGATAATGCTGTAGAACATCGTTCTGGCATAAAGATCAATCATGTCGACGCACTAAGTCGTTACCAAATACCAAGATGATCACAGAAGACAGTATCAGTATTGCTAGGCGAGACGCACAGACAAAAGAAGAGAAGATAAAGGCTATCAAGCAAGTTCGCATCGACGACTTGATTAATCGAAGTACTGCTGGCTATATCCGACGAAATCCTCTTCTCCACATGCGGTTACTTAGCAATCAACGTTACATTTGGCAACCCAGCTTTTATATTCTCGGAAAGGGGTTCTGCTTTTACTTCACGAGACTTTATGTATTGTGACGACGAATGAATTAAGTTGGTGAAAACAATAACAGGAATATTAAGAGTAAATAGCAAAGTTGAGAGACTAAGCGCTATTATAATTTTGTGTGCTTTCTAAGCTAAGGATCGACGACCCTACGAAATCGTACCGAAATTTTGACTCGACAAAGAATACATTTGGATTCGGGGCTTGATATGAGATATGTGGTGTATATGAGATATGTATACAGTGGTGAAGGAATCATTGTAACTGCAAGGTTCAATGTGATTACATTACTGTTATAACTGCCAAACTTAAACCGGGCTTATGTCTCTAAAGAGCTTAAAAGATAAAAGCATAAAAGTCACTAAGATTGAAGTTATTTGCAAGTTATCTTAGTTATTAGAGATTATAAAGTCGTTAAAAACTTTAACAGGGCAAATAACTGAAATGACCGCCATTAGTGACGTGCGATTTTTTCTTGTAATGCAAGCGAACTGGCATATTTTTTATGCCCCGGGCCCATTAAACATTATCAAAACGAAATTTTGTGTTCGACAGAATCTATATAATAAGCAGAAAGGCGGGTGATAGAACCCCTAAAGTATAAACACGGTGTGTCCCAAAAAAAACCGAACTTTTTGGATATAAAATAAAATACACATTATATTATCTTTGAAAGTTTTTATTTATTCAAAATAGGTTCCATTTGACTCAACACAACGTTTGGAACGATCAACCAGCGCATGCATAGAGTTTTTTTGTCATTTATAGAAATGTTCTTCAGTACCTCGGTTACGGCTGCTTGAATGGCTGGGATATCGTCATAAAATGCTACCTTCATGTTGGTTTTTGTTTTGGAAAATAAAAGTAGTCACATGGTGATAGATCATTTAAATACGGAGGATGGTCGATGAGAGAAATCCCTTTTTTCATTAAAAATTCATTTACTTTTTCTGTCTTGTGAGGTAGTGCGTTATCGTGCAATAAAAACAGTTGTCTCCCTGCTGGATATTCTGGTCTAACACGACCGATTCTTTTCCACAAACGATGTAAAACGCCTAAATAGTATTCTCCATTAACAGTTTGACCTTCTGAAACAAATTTCTTGTGGACAATACCCTTCGAATCATAATAAGTAATCAACATTGTCTTGATTCGAGACTTCTGAAAACGCAATTTTTTTGGTTTTGGCTCGCCTTTGGACTTCCATTCAGCAGATTGACGCTTAGTTTCAGGTTCACCATGTCTCATCACCAGTTATGATCGAATCAAGGAAATCTGGATCGTTCTCAGCAGTTTCAATAATGTGTTTGCAAAGCTCTACGCGAGCGATTTTTTGGTCCATTAGCACCATTTTAGCACCATTAGCACACTTTTGGTTTTATTGAAATGGCTGTCACTTTTACATCTGTCATCCGATTTACATGAAGTTATGTGCGTTTGAAAGAGGATGAATGTAAATTTTTAATGTTGCAAATTTTCAATGGATGGCGCTGTATATTGTATGATTAAAATACAAAGTTCGGTTATTTTTGGGACACATTGTGTAGTTTGATCAGTACGAGTCGATTTAGACATGTCCACCTGTCTTTCCGTCTGTTTAAACGCGTCGATCTTAGAAACCAAAAGAGCTACAGACTTCGAAATTTGTTCGTAGGTTCCTGGAGACCCAAGATAGCTGCTAAACGATCAATCGCCCGAAAAGCTAGTTTTAGTAAAAAAAAGTTTTTACTGTTTAAACTGAACTTATAGAATTATGCATTTAAGTTAGTCTTATACATTTTTCGAAAGTTTCTAAAATGCGATCTACTATATCTAACATCGGTCTCTATCGGTCAAAATGCAAATTTTAGTATGTCATTGATAAATTGCGTATTTAAGTAGGTCTTCTGCATCCTGACCGAAGTTGGTCTACCACATCGTATAGGTGATATAGGACCGATCGGTCGAAAATCAAGTTGTACTATTAAGAAAACTTTATTGTTGTTTGAGTTATCTTAACCAAATTGATAGAATATGCATTAATGTTTTATACATTCGGACCGAACCGGATCATTATATAACGATTCCAGTTTCGGTACTCAAAATGAATTGGTGAAAATCGGTTAACGGTTCCTGGATTATACCATGGTTGTTACCGTTCAGGAAAAATATGTACTATTACTATTATTATTAATTGTATAAAAAATTCTTATCACTGTTCTCAAAGTTGATCCCAAATAACTGGAAAATTGGAATATTTTTGTAATTAATCGCTGGAAGTGTGAATATATACGTATATCCTGTGCTCTTTCACAAAATATGTATTATCAGGGGTACCACAGAAAACAAACCAACCTTTCTCCCAAAAATTAATGGGTTTTGGGAGATTTTAGGTTGACTTTGTTTTTCCTGCGCCTTGTGTATTTGCTAGAATGTATGTAACAGCCAGCAGAAGGCGTGGCAGTTCAGTTTCAAAAGCCAAGTCGATTTAGCAATTTTTGCCCGTTCGTCTGTTCGTACGCTTGTTCGGGTGGAACCCAGAGGCTTTGAAAGCTAGATACTATACGATATATATAGCAGCAATTGAAACTCGATGTGTTCACGTTGTAGCCTTTTTTAAACTGAGTACACTTTAAGATGTATGCCTAGTCGTTCTGTCTGTTGTTGACAGTAAAGTCTTGCCTGCTTGTCCTTATATCCCTCCTTTTCTCATACTAACTTCTAACTCAGGTTTCTTACTGCTTTTAACCCACTAACGGGTCGAACCTGTTGTGCTGTGTGAAGTGACATTCTACATAATTATTTCTGTAACTTATGATGGGATGTAGCTCACGAATCTTTCCGGATATGTCATGGCATATTTCTTCATTTTAAATACAGTTTTCCGATATCTCTGATTTGGAGATTGTGAGTGATACCGCATTTTAAACAATCTAAAAAAGGTTCTCTCCACCAGGTCAATTATAAGGCTTAGTATCCAATATCTCTGAACTTGTATGTCTGCAGCTTGAGTAACCACATCTCATCCAGATGTGTTGGTTTGATATTTGCTTAAAAATTTTTGTCAACGGTTTGTGGTCCGTAATTAGGTCAAACTTTAATCCTGGCGAATAATTGTACAATTTTACAACCGCCCATACCAGGAAAAAATTCTCTTTCTCGGTTTGAGAATATTTCCTTTCCACTTGTGAAATCACACGACAGTATTTTTCTTCAAAATATATTCCACGATCGCGAGATGTCGACCATGTTCTTCTGCTTTGCTCCAAATACGATGTCATCATCAATTATTTTTTATATCTTTGCTTTTGCCTACCGTTAACAAAGTGATGGCATGCCCATGTGTCTCGACCTTCCTCACAATTTTTATTTGACCATGCATTCGGCAAAAGTGCAAAAAGTTAATTTTTCAGATTAGCATAGTGCCAATCGCTATTATTATTTATTTTTGCAATGTAACATATACATACGTACTTAAAATTTTTAACACCATATCAGAATTAAATAAAATATTGTCTTAACGATTGAACAATTAAATTCCTTCATCAAAGCAATGCCCACATTGCCACAAAACGCAACGGAAAAGTTGCCAGACACACTTCACATCTTCATTTTTGAAATGCTACCACTTTTCTAAAGTATTCAATTAAAATTTGACAGGTAATTTGTATTTATTCATTTAAAATGTATATATTTAATTTAATTTAATTTTTTGGCTTTGCTTTTATCAATAGTGCATTGCAAAGGCAATTAACAATGCAACAATATATGGATAAGACAACATATGGATAAGATCAGGGCTCACAATATGAAAATAAAGGGAGTTGCTTTGGACGACAGTATGCATCAAAAGCCCTACCGAAAAGATTATGGTTACGTCAGTACCTTTAAAAAGGGATATGGAGTAAAGATACAAGAACACTTTTTAGCAGGCTACACGAAAGAGCTTTACATATTAGGTGCCTTATTATAAAATAATAAAATTTGTGCAGCACTTTGACGATTTTGGGGACTTGCAATCTCCAAAAGAAGTTATTATATACACACTTGGAAAATGGAATTAAATACACGTATGAGAGAGTGCAACGTTTTAATACATACAACTGTGGACATGTGCGTCTCAAATTTTTGAAATCATTCAAATTAACGTAGGTGGGGCTTAAAAGATTGATAGATCCACTGTTTCTCAAATAATTTAAGGGTGTTTTATGCTCGAATGTACATACACAAATACAGACATTCAGCATACTGTTTTAGTGCATTGGATGAGCTATAACTGATGAGCTGAAATTGACTGGAAGCACACTCATAGCACCATCTTAACAGCAACAGCTCACTAACAGCAAAGATCAATACCAACAGCTCAACAGCAACATCTCAAAAGCAACATCTCTTCAGCAACAGCTGAAACCAGTTCAATAACAGCATCAGTTCAACACTATGAATCAGCATATTTTTACTGACTCTGAGCTGCAAGCTTTACTGGATGAACAGCAGAAATGTGAGAGCATCGTCAAGGACTTCAACTGAAACCATTGCTGACAAAGGCAAAAATGCCTGTGAATGTTGGTTATTAATCATCAGATCGCAGCGGAAAAAACTAGAATGGGAGGATTAATAGCCCTGGAGCTTGTCCAATATATTTTGTACCTACCGAGAGGGTATTCAAGCCTTCAATGTCATCAAGGTTTTGAAGGACAATGAATATTAAGTCATCAAAAGAAGGATTTAAATATATACTTACAGTTTACCAAAACTTTTTAAATGTTTAATTTTCAATAGTAAATAATTTTCCATATTTTGTTATGACATATTTTGTTGGGGGACGTTACAGGTATCTGATATATATACGATATATAAATTAAAAGATTCCTGCTTCCAAGTGGTATCCAATTGGCCAGATCTCCAACGATGTTTGTCGATTAGGTAATCCTGTGTCCAAATGATAACCAGTGCGTAGATCTCTAAAGATCTTTATCGATTAGATAACCCCGTGTTTCTTACGATGATTACGCATCCTTTGTCGATTACTTGCCTTTTGGCTCAGTGAGATTGTATTTTATAAAGGGTTTACGGCAGCAAGCGGGAGCTGAAGCTTTATTGTTTAACGTCTGCTTAGAACTAAAGACAACGAAATTGAAATGCATAAGTTCACCCTAGCCTCAATGCATCACGCCATAAAATCAATGCATCACGCCATAAAGTCATGGTTGACAAGCATTTTAGGCAGCGCAATGCGGCACTCCAAGTAAGAAGTAGCTTATGTATGCCTGTATTAGTATATATGTTGCGCGTGGAATACGCGCTGGTCAAAGCGTGGGATCTGCAGCGTACGCATAAACGGTCAGCTAAAGGCTGGTGAACCGCGCTGCGTAATATGAGTCGGAACCAATGTTTTAAAGTAACTCTGAATTGATAAAGTATGTTTATTATTTTATGCAACAAAGTGCTACGTAATATATTTGGAATACAGGGTGTTTTACATAGGGCATATACTCACTACACCTCCCATTTTAGAGGAATAACGTAATATAATGTAGTTATTTTTGATAAATTAAAAAAAAATTATGTTTTTTTTATTATATTTTTTTTCTGTGTATATTCCTTAAATTTTTTTTTGTTAATTATAAAAGTGTAAAAATATAAAAATATAAGGGTATAAAGATAAAGAAATGGGGAAATGTATAGGTTAATTGTATTTATTGGCTGATCAGGCCGATATATGTATTATTATTTAAAAAGTTTTATTTTTTTTAAATTTATTATGAATTAAAGATTTTTAATCTATTTTTATGAACTATTTGCTGTTTACCTTTCCTATCTTTTATCAAATTGTTATCTCTATCTTTTATTCCTATTATTTCATAAGGACCTAAATAAACTGTCTCCAATTTATGTCCTGTTTTATTTCTTAATAGTACGATATCTCCTATGTTTAATTCAATATTATTTATTTTGCTCGGACGCAGATCCCCACTTAAAGTATCAGATTGATAGTGGTGCCATCTAACAATAAGCCCGTAATGCTTTACGGATTGATAAATAGTACATAGATTTTGCGAACATGCATTTTTAATTCGATTGAATAAATATTTTTTATTTTCAAAAATAAAATGCTGGTGAAAATTTAAAAAAGAGCTTCTGATTTTATCTTATACTAGTGAGCAAATATCCACAGACACGCATTGAACGTTTTCAATGTTTTGCTTAGCGGGCTTGCATTTAATGCAATTTAATTAAATGTTTTTTATTTTTTTAAATAGGTTGCAAGTGGAATTAGAAAATTAAAATACCCATACGAATCTGAAATTTTTTTTCTGATTTTTTAAAAAAAAAACTTCAAGTCTCTATGACTTGTGGTTTGGCCATGGCTGTGATATATCAGTCAGTCAGTCAGTCAGTGAGTCAGTGAGGACAAAGCATTTTATATATATAGATTTCTAATCTTTAGCGAAATCTTCTATATTATATAAAGGTTTTATATTATCTATACTATTAAAATGCTTAGATAAATATAAAATCTTACCAAAATCTAAGTCATATGTACAATATAGGGTATGGTATTAAAACAATATTCGAAGTCTTGCAGCCATACATCCCAATCTGTTATGCTGTATTTGTATTCTGTTCCCATGTCCGCAATGAACGTTTTTATTGAACCGTACCTTAGAATAAATTCTTTAAATATAGCGTTTTCTACTGTTTTTGCACAATTGTTTTTAATGGGTATAGCAACTAGGTATTTTGTTAAATCGAATATCAGTGTGACTGCAAATTCATTACCTTTTCTGATTTTGGTAGTGGACCGATCGTGTCTACTATTACTCTGTCAAAGACCATTAATGGTGTCTGTGTTAGTGTAAACGGAGTTCGAGTGTGCGTTGACACTTGATTTTTGGCATTTTCGGCATTTTTTAACATAATTTGTGATATCACGCGTCATAGTTTTCCAGTGATAATGCCTTTTATTTTAGCTATGGTTTTAGCTTTTCCTGTATGATCTTCTTGTATTGGATTGTCATGGAATGTAAACAGTATTGTTTCTTTTTCTTTGACATTATTTGATAATAGGGTCACTGGCTTGGGTAGCGCTACTCTTAAAGATTTTAATATTTTATTGCCCATTAATTTAAAAGATTCTACTGAGACTGTGTCAAAGATCTTTTTGCTTGGTGCTATTTTGAGTTGGCTGATATTAATTCTT
The DNA here is from genome assembly GCA_018901795.1 of Drosophila sp. st01m. NCBI lineage: Eukaryota > Metazoa > Arthropoda > Insecta > Diptera > Drosophilidae > Drosophila > Drosophila sp. st01m. The sequence goes on along the minus strand of JAEIFG010001465.1, from coordinate 78,393 downwards.
TGCTAAAATCTCGGTATTTTAGTAAAGTTGGTTTCATTAAAGCTTCTTTTGAATAATCGAATGCGTTCTGCCATTCAATTGTCCATTCGAAAGGGGCATTCTTTTTAACATAACCTAGTTATGTGCCGTAAATAGTCGGCGAAGTTTTCGATAAATCGTCTATAATAGTTGCAGAATGCAACGAATCTTCTAGCGCTATCAGCGTCTGTAGGGAGTGGGTATTTTTCAACGACATCATATTTTTTGTTATCTGGTAAAATACCTTCATCAGTGCATTTGTGACCTAGAAAAGTCACTTCATGCATAAGAACGTGCATTTTTCTGGATGTAGTTTAAGTTTGTGCTTTCTACACAAGTCAAAAACATTTGTTAAATTTTTGATCATGTGATTTTCAGAACAACCGATGACGATTAAGTCATCCATATACAAGAATGCTTGTGAAGTGTCTAATCCCGAAAATGCTATCGTCATCATTCTTTGAAAAAAATTTGGCGCTATTTTTAGTCCATATGGTAATCGCGTGAAACGATTAGAGCCATTGCTCGTTGAGAAGGACGTAATGTTTCTTGATTTATCTTTCAATTCTATTTGATGGATGCCGGACATTAAGTTCACACATGAAAAGTATTTAGCTCTTCCTAGTTGATTCAGAATATCATCTATTCTTGGTAAAGGAAATTTATTGGAGAGAAGTTTTTTATTTATTTGACGATAGTCTATCACTAATCGCCATCTCTTTGTATCGAAACCCGGTAATCCCTTTTTTGGGACGAGTAGTATTGGGCTGTTATATTCTGATACAGAGAGTTCGACTATTTTATCCGAGATAAGTTTTTCTACTTGCTTATTGACTTCTTCCTTATAAGTATGAGTATGAGTATGAGTAAGTATTATGTAATTTTTAATGTACACTGTCTCAATATCTTTAACTCTCAGTTCTTGTTATGAAAATTGTTTGTTGTTATTGATTCGGTTTCATGTCCGAATATGTCTGTACGTGTATACTTGGTACATAGGTTTTTCAATTGTGTTTTAAACAATTGCGGAAAGTTCTTTGGTAATTTTTTAATCACCATTTCATGGCGTTCTTTGCAAATTTCATTGACAGTTTCATAGTCTGTTAGTTTTCTATTTTAATATTGTTTAGGTTTAATATTTAAGCTGATTTTGTTGCATTAAAAATTCGGACAAATGTTTGTTGATTATTGGATATAGTAGTTTTTTAATGAATATTCCTCTTTCAATTTCTTGATTTGGAATGAAGATATTGTTCTCTGATGAAACAATATTGATTGACTACTTCAGAATCAGCTGGAAGTATTGTAACATTAGTATCACAAATGTGAATTATTGGTACTTTTATAGGGTAATTTAAATAATCTTTCCTAAGTATTAGAGAATAACATCTTTGTGTGAAAGCTAATTGGCAATTATATTTAAAAAAAAAAAACTTAACCAATAATGCAGTCGATAGGTATTGGAAAGTTGTTTCCGACTATATGAAAGTCGTGTGGAATGACATACTTTCCTGTAACTAATTCAACGAAAACTAAACCCTTTGAAAGAACTGAACCTTCACCAATTCCAGATATTTGGGTTGATATAGTAGAATATATATTATCAAATACATCAACATATTCTCTTAATAGTGAAATATACCAGTATCTAGCAATAGCGCAAGTGCTTTGCCTGTTTTTTCAATTTTTACTTTAATGAAGATACTTCGGTTAAGATTAACTGTGTGTACTTTCTATGTAATTTGTTAATATCTTACGGGGATTGCTGGTTTTCCGAGTTAGTATGAGCAACTCGAATATTGTTATTGCCGTTGTGTTGGTTGGCTTGGTTTTGGTTGTTGCCTTGGTTGGAATTATTCCTTCCTCGATTATTACCACGGCCATTCCTTCTGGAATGTCCTCTGTCGTTGTTATTGTTAGCCTTATTTTCATTATTCTTACCGCGGCCATTGCCATTACCTCTTTGGTAATTGCAATAATTATTGCCTCTATTGTTTCAGCCTCGCTGATATAATACTGTACTGGTATATCCAGTCATCTCAGTGCTGCAATGGATATATTTACCCATTGCATCATTAAATGTGTGAAAGTTTCCTGCTTCCAGTATTATGCGAAGTTTTTCATGTTCGCAATTCTTGATCATTCCTGCTATCGATTCTTTGGTTGAGAATTCGTCTGCGTAATCAGGGTCTAGGCCATTGTCAATATAAGCTGCTTCTAGTTGTTGACGCAAATTGTCAATTTCGGCTGTATATTGAGAGGCTGTTTTGCCTTTTTGGCGTGCATTTAATAGACGTGCTTTGATTACGTCGGTCGATTCACCTTTGACATTATTTTTTAATTTAATGATAATGCCAGTGATCGTTGTTTCATGCTGGCACTGGTAATATAATGGGCCAACTATTTTGGAATTTATTACTTCAACAGCCAAATCTTCCTGGTTACCTTTTCTGCGCTCTACAATTCTTAAACTGTTTAAGAATCGATTTAATGACAGTTTTTTTACCGTCGAAATCGGAAACTATAGACGAAACTTGTTTCGCGTATTTCCTGTCGACGGCTACTTGGTCAGGCATGGTATATTATTCTATTTCTTCTAGTGTCTCAATATCGCTATCGATATTTGAATCTAAGATTGGCTTTGACTCATTTAGGCTGAAACCTTGCTGGTTAAAATAGATCTTCTGGAACATTTATTTCAATGCTGTGCCCAATGCCAATATTAATTAATCTTAGATTGAGAGACTTTAATATTTTTAAACACTGTTTAAGGTGTTGATTTAAAAGTTTGTTCTTGAATTCGCTTACTGCGTTTGCTATATTATTATATTGTTTAAATATTATGGTTATGTGATGCAATAGCGTTTCGACCTTAATTACTGACACATTTGTAAGACTTTTCGAATATGTCTTTAAAATTATTAATGTCTCGCGCTATTACAATTTATTCCATAACTTTTAATAATACGTATATCGATTTTTTCTTGTTTATATTTGAGAAGAGAGGTCATTTTTTTAAATTTCATATATTTTACATTTCCATTTATTTCTAATTTCTTATTTTTTTATCTTTCTAGATCTTATCTAAATCATTCTCTTGGCTTAAGGCCTTTTTTGTAATACACCTATTATGTAATCGATAGGCTTTAAAACAACATATGCGCACATAATTAATACAATTATTAATAACAATATATTTGTTAACTTAGAATCAACATGATTCGATTTTATTTATGACATTTGCAGTGTAGTCCACTGTTTTAGTATCAATTAAACCCATTGTGGGTGGATATCATATATGTCATATATTTCATCAAATTTACTTATTCTATTATCGTTCATATGTTTTGATTTTTTCTTTTTCGGTGATATTATTTAATTTTCTTTAAATTTTACATATGTTTCGACATTTTCCTGCCTATTTTGTTTGTATAACCGTTAGGTCAAACTGTATTTGACACACATATCACAGTGGGAGTCATTACAATATTACAAATTTTTTAATGAATATGTATTAAACATAATTTAAAAAATGGTTGGCTTCCTGTTGTTGGTCCTCCAGGGTCTTCTATTTGGTCTGCTTGGTTGGATTGATGGTGCTGCTGGTGGTGTTGTTGGTGGTGCTGCTACAGGTAATCTCACACATCGGGTCGAATAGTGGTCCAGCGCAGTCGTTTGGGCATATTTTCTTTATTTCAGGTAGCGGCTTTTCTTCTGTTGGCGTCTTTATTTTTAATAAGTTGGTATTGAATGAGGAGCAGGTGTTTTGGCTTGTGTTTTTAATTTACGCTCTTCCGCCTCTAGAACATCCAGTTGGTAGTTTCTAGTTTATCGGTAACTGTTGATGTACCCTATACTCATCAAGCGTGATGCGTATGGACATAATACACACAATTAGCCACACCTACTCACTCAGACACAGGGGTGGGCAAAAGTATTTACACAACATGCTTTTTTGTCAATTGTCAACTTTGATGGCTTATTGCTGCTGTTTTTGTACTCTGAAACGAACATAACGGTATTTGTCGTGCTTCTACATCTATACAGAAGCAAACGAAAGAATAAGTGGAAAAAAAGAACTGTTCATGGACTGAAAATAGAAGCATCAAACTGATGCTTGTCTGTTGTCAGAAGTATTTACACACCATTTTTTCCCGTCAAAATTAGTAACGCAATGCAAATTGAAGATTAGTCTTTGATTTGCATTGAGTAAGTAAAGTTCTAGTTGATGTTGACCGCTTAAGTGATTTTTATTGCGTTCTTTGTCATACATAAGTGTGTACATATATGAATCGGCTGCTGTGAGAATTGACGACAATGCTTTACTCATTCGTTGCTGCCCTTTAAATTTTGTATGTAGTCTCTAATACTCTGTACCATTAAAATGTTTTATTAAGAAATTTCTACATTAAAAGAAATTGTTTATATTTATAAAGCAGCCCATTACACTTATTATATAGCCTTTCTTTATGAATTTGTTAAATTTACGGTGCTTTGCCTTCAAAAATATTGAAGGGAATAACGTTTAAAGCGTAAAGGGTATTTCATAATAGTGGGCATTTTCTTGGACACTTTTGGTTGTATGAAATGAACTGTCTGTGGGTTATTTGCTCGCAAATATAAGATAAAATCAGAAGCTCTTTTTTAAATTTTTACCTGCATTTTATTTATGAAAATAAAAAATATTTATTAAATCGAATTAAAAATGCAAGTTCACAAAATCTATGTACTATTTGTTAATCCGTAAAGAATTACAGGCTTATTGTTAGATGGCGCCACTAACAATAGATGGCGTCACCTCTTTAGTGGTGTGCAAATGACGAAATAATTTAAATAATAATATTTCTGATACTTTAAGTGGGGATCTGCATCCGAGCAAAGCAAGGACGCAAAATCGGGTATATAAATCGTCAGCATCAATTCTTGCAATAACTTTATTTCCTCGTTTTAGTAAACAAATATATTCAGTTATTCGCAAGGTCACTACTTTTCGTACTTCATCATTTGTTATGACTTCGTGTACGTTGGGCTTAGATTCATTTTGAATACTTTGCCTAGGCAATAGTTCCTTATTTATTATTACTGTACAGTTTTTATCATGTCTATGGTACTTTGTTGCCTGGTAGTGACTTTCAGGACTTTATGATACTAGTCTTTGAGTTCTTTGATATTTATACGCGAAAGTGCGTCTGCTACAAAATTATCTTTTCCCTTTAGGTATTCTACAGTGAAGTCGTATTCTTCAAGCTCAAGCCGCATGCGAGTTAATTTAGAACTGGGATTAGTCATAGAAAATAGATACGTTAATGGACTGTGGTCCGTTTTATTAGTGAAATGTTTGCCATAAATGTATGGTCTAAAATGGGTGATTGTCCAATGAATTGCCGCTAACTCTTGTTCCGTTGTGCTCATATTGTTTTCCCCTTTTGTAAATGAACGAGATGCATAAGCTGTTAGAAGCTGAATCCCGTCACGGTTTTGGGTTAGAAAAAAATTCTTTGCGAAAATCAGGAATGTCACTTCATGCATGAAAAATTATCATTTTTCTGGATGCAACTTTAGGTTATACATATATTAAAAACGTCAGTTAAGTTTTTAATCATAGTTTTTTCGGAACATCACCATTAAGTCATCCATATAAACGAATGCCTGAGAAGGTTCTAAACCCGAGAATGATATAGTCATCATTCTCTGAAATTAATTTTATGCTATTTTAAGACCAAATGGTAATCGCGTGAAGCGATATGAGCCACTGCTCGTTGGAAAAGATGTTATATTTCTTCAGTTTTCTTCAAGTTCTATTTGATGGAAGCCTGACATCAAGTCAAGGCATGAAAAGTATTTAGCTCGACCCAGTTGATTCAAAATGTCATCAATTCTAGGGTGTGGAAATTTATCAGAAAGAAGTTTTTTAATGATTTGATGATAGTCAATTACTAATCGTCATTTATTTTGTTCTGAATTCGGTAATGATTTTTTCGGAACTAACAAGAGTTATATACTGTTATACTCGGAAAAAGACGGTTAAACGATTTTGTCGTTAATCAATTGCCCTACTTGTTTTTGAATTTCTTTAATATGGCTATGCGGGCTTCTGTAGTTTTTTATATAAATGGGTTCATCATCTTTAAGTCTTAATGTTTGTTTATAAAAGTTATTTGTTGATATTGGTTCAGTTTCCAGTCCGAACACATCACTATACTTTGTGCATAATTCAGTTAATTGACTTCTAAATTGCTTTGGAAAGTTTTTCTTTTATTTTGAAAGTACTTGTTCGCTTCTATTTTCTGGATTGGTATTATGAATGTCATAATCTTTTAGGTTTTCATATTGGATTTTGTTTACTTTGACCAATTGGTCGAAATTAGATGTATTTAAAAGTCGAATGTATAACATAACATAACAACATAAATTCCATTATGTATTTCGTGATTAGGAACAAATATGTAATCATTTACGGTATTAATGTCTATTTTCCGAATAACTTGGGATCTGGCTGACATAAGAACTGTATTGTTGCCAGCGTTATATGTTGTCGGAACATATATTGGATAATTTAAATTTTGAGGTCTCATTATAAACCAGTCTTCACTTGGTTTGAAATCTAGTTGACAATTGAATTTTTTTATAAAATCAATGCCTATTATTCCATCACATGATATAGAAAAATTTGAGTACCAAATGAAATGCATGTGGAATAATATATTTTGTTGATTGAAGTTCTATTGAGGTTGTTCCTTGAGACTTTATTACACCTTGGCCTATGCCTTCGATGTTTATAATTTTTTCATCCTGAATTTTGAAGTTATCAGAATTTACTTTTAAAAGTGAGATATCTGCACCAGTATCTATGAGGAATGTTAGTTTATTTCCAGTTGAATGATTATTGAAAATTACGAATATATTAAGACTATAATTGATCAAATGAACTTTCCTATTTATTGATTGTTTCCTAAAGGGTTCTGTGAGTTTTCCGACGTATTCTGCGCCACTCTCACATTGTTATTATTATTGTTGCCCTGGTTGGAGTTACCTCGACCTCTTCCTTGGTTATGGCCTCGTCTACCTTCCCGATTATTATAGTTATTATTATGGCTATTGTTGTTATTGCTGCCTCGGTTGTAATTGTTGTGGTTGTAATTTCTACCACGATTATAACCTCGGCCTCCTCTATTATTGTTATTTGCACCTCGTCGATAATAGACTACAGTGTTACTTTGACCTGTTATCTTCGTGCAACTGTTTACAAATTTAGAAATGAAAAATTTTTTTCTTATCTAGCTTTCTCCTTATTTATCTTTTTTTTTTTTTAGATATGATCTAAATTGTTTGCTCTACTCATAGAACGCCTCTTAATAATTTTATTGTGCTTAACATAAACTGTAAGTAAAAATTGTAAAACTAACACAATTGTTATGATCAATAATAGGATCCACAATGAATTTATATCCTCCCTGTGATCTATTACTTTAACATTATTCATTACGTTGGCAGTATTATCTTTTACCTTGCTATGTTCGCTAAACCACCCCATTATGTGGTTTTATATATTTTCAATGAAAAGAATTGTTAAATTAATTTAAGATTTAAATTATTAAACAAATTTTTTTTTTCGAAAATCAAAAATAAAAGTAATTTTTTTTTATATATATTCAATGGAAATAAAATTTTTTTCTTTATTTATAACGTTTTGTCATTTCACAAGAAAAAAAAATTTTTTTTTTTTTACTTGTTTGCAACTGAGTATATGTACACTCAGTATCAGAGACGTGGAAATATTAGTTGTTAATAAATGACTCACATATTTGTTTACAATTCAAAAAAAAATTGTCCAACCACATTGTTAGTAAAATCCCTCTGTTTGGTGGGCACAGTCGTCAAGAATTATGGCTCCTTAGCCATCAATTATTGTGTTTTTTGTACAATTATTACCACAACAGCGTCACTTTATGTTATTGTTTTTCATTTATTTTTTTATTTCAATTTGCACTTTTGGTTTTCTTGTTGTCGTATTTTTAAGCCATCGGCCTTCGTCGTGACCGAGTCACGGTCGCCATGTAAAAGGTTTTAGAAGTTTAAACAATTTTGATTTATTTCTGTTGTTCCCCAGAGCTTCTGCTGTGGTTGAGGTTCTTTATTTGAAGGTCTGTTGCTTTGCACATACAATGCTTATATCTGTGTATTTTTAATTATATACACATATACATATGTATTCAGAAGGCATGCATATGTTATGTTTAGCTTGACTCCTAAAATATGCAAGCTATGCATTCCCACGCTCCACGATCGACTTATGTATAAGTGTTAGATCGTATTACTTGAGCGCTGGAATGTTTTATGTAGTTTTTGCTGGTCTTTTGGGTGTTTGTATATTTATATTTATTATGACAAATTTTTTTTTTTTTTTTTTTTTTTTTTTTTTTTTTTTTTTTTTTTTTTTTTTTTTTTTTTTTTTTTTTTTTTATTTTTTTTTTTTTTTTTTTTTTTTTTTTTTTTTTTTTTTTTTTGTTTTTTTTTTTTTTTTTTTTTTTTTTTTTTTTTTTTTTTTAAAAATTTTTTTCCACCAAACCAAAAAATTTTTAAAAAAATAATTACTCGAGGTGGGGCTCCGCTGCCCAGCTGCCACGCGGTCGCACAAACAACGGAAAATGGAAAATAATGGTCCACCGAAAAAAAATCACTGGACTTCACGTTGATGAAGCAAGTTGCTGGCGTGGGCCCAAGAGAGATTCGTGAGCAATTGCTGAAGAACTTTCCGAATATAGACTCTGCCTTGTCTACGACGAGTATTTCAAGTACAATTTGCAGTACTACCCTTACAATAACATCAACAAGTTCCACTATCTCGTCCCCGTACATCTCCACTTTCTCGCTATGTGGCAATGTATGTTCTACTTCTGCTAGCACGACTCACAGCAGCTCTCTTGTCAGCTCAGTAGCGAATCCCCAACCTTCTGCAGGATGGCAAGATGTCTCATTTACACCAGGTAGAGGAAGAAACAACAAGAGAGCAGGCACAGCCCTCCCCTCAATGAAGGCAAAGAAGGCAACATCTGATCAGGGCTTCAATCAACTCCACAAATCGATTCCAACCTCTAAGCAATGAGGAAGAATTCGATATGGTCGTCGTATCCTCGAGTGACGATGATGAGCCTTGTTCATCGAAAGACGCCCTTATTCGTGCCTCAAGGAAAACAATACGTAACAAACAGCCGGCTCGTGTTAACCAAGCTGACCCCCCCACCCCGAAACCAATCCATCACGCTAAGGTACCCAGAATGATGTTTCCCAATGTGGTGAACTTCACAGCTTTTCGCAGCGAACTGGACGCCCTTGTAGGGGATTCCTACACCATCAAGGCACTGAATTCGGGAGACTGCGCTGTTCAGTGCAACACCTCGGATACCTACAGGCAGGTGGCCCGGCATTTTCTAAAGAAAGGATCCCTATTTCATCATCACCAACTCCCCGAGGACCGACCTTACAGAATCGTATTGCGTAACATCCACCATGGAGTTTCGTCGGAGGACATCATCGCATGCTTACAGAATGAAGGCCATAGCGTTGTACGTGTATATACTCCACGCAATAAATCGACCGCACTCCCTCTTAATATGAGGTTTATTGATCTCAAAAAAGCGGAAAATAACAAGCTTGTTAAGAATATTCTTGTTGTCTGCAAGCATCGAGTGACATGGGAGAAACCCCGTAAGCAATCCGAGCCTGTACAATGCCATAGATGTCAAGGCTACGGTCACACCAAGACATACTGTTCTCGGCATTTTATTTGCAGAGAATGTGGAGAAAACCACCCCACTTTGGAGTGTAGGCTCGAGCAAGATGATGCCAGATGCTGCTATCACTGTGGAATGCCCCATGCAGCTAATTTTAAAGGTTGCATTAAATACCTTAAAGAAGCTTCTACTCGTAAGCAACATTTGAATACCAACGAACCCACCGCTGCTGGTCCCGTAAACAGATCCCCTACCCTTAGCGTTGGAAAGCCATCTTTTGCGACCATTGTCAGAGGCAATCAGCCTGCTGTTCAGCCAATTCATCCGCCTGCCGCTACTGCCTCTAATGCAAGTACCAACCTGGACTCCAAACTGGAACAGCTTCTTTCTAGGCTTGACAGAATGATGTCGTTAGTGGAAACGTTGATGCAATTACTTCTCCAGACCCGCCCTTCGCCCTCTGCATTTAATAATGGGTCCTCTTAAGATAGCAGCTTGGAATTCAAATGGGGCCTCCTCGAAGACCAATGAGATCCTTCATTTATGGAGCTTCATGACATAGACATCGTCCTGTTGTCAGAGACCCACTTCTCCTCCCGGTCCAAATTTAGGGTCTATGGCTTTACGCTACATACTGCCAACCATCCAGATGACAGCCAACACGGAGGTGCGGCGATCCTTGTTAGAAAAAGTATCTCTCATCAACCATTCGCCACTCTATCGCAAAATCATATCCAGGCAGTAGTTATTCAGCTGACTGCAAGCAGAGGAAACTTTAATGTTGCATAAGTATACTGCCCTCCGACTCTTAGATGGACAGATGCTATTGTTGGGCAGTTCATCACACAATTTGGCACTAAGTTCCTTGCGGCAGGTGACTGGAACGCAAAACACAGAGGGGGGAAATTACAGGATATGTCCCAGAGGTAGGGTGCTGTATTCTGCACTTGCGGAAGAATGAATCGATATTGTTGCAACTGGAGAAGCCACATGCTACCCCTATCGTGCAACTGCCTTTCCAAGTGCCATCGATTTTGGGATCTCCAAGGGCTTTAGGAAGCAACAAATCAGGGTGAAAGTGCTGACAGTGCTGAAAGTGCTCACCAGTTCAGGATCGAGGTGGCCTCTGGCTTAAGACGGACGATGAGAAAGCAAGTGCTTTTGCTTCACACTTGTCTTTCACCTTCGTGCCCTTCAATTTAACGGACGACACCAATCGTGAAGCCATCGCAAATTTTTTGATACTCCGACACGCCCCAGGAGACATACCTCACCGCAGGAAGTAATGATGCAACTGAAGGCTTTGCAACCAAAAAAAGGCCTGGTTACGATGGCATAGACTAACGAACTGCGAAAACTACGCAAAAAAAGTGCTTGCTCTTGTGAATATTTTTAATGCTATGCTAAGATTAGTTCATTTCCCCAGGCAATGGAAGCGTGCGCGCATTGTCATTATCCCCAAAGCTGGGAAGTCACCAACACAGATTGACTCATACCGCCCGATAAGCCTGCTACCAACTTTCTCCAAAGTTTTTGAAACAATTTTGTTTACCCGATTGATGGAACTGCCGCAGGTAACAGAACACATCCCACAACACCAATTCGGCTTCAGGAAGTCTGATGGTTGCCCCGAACAATTCCATCGCCTCGTGAAGCATATCACGCATGGCTTTGAGCACAAGCTTTACACGGTCAGCGTATTTTTGGACGTGAAACATGCATTTGATAAGGTGTGGCACGAAGGTCTGCTATATAAAATCAAAGATTTCTTCCCAGCAGTTCATTATGCCATCCTCAGCTCCTTTATCGCTGATCGGATTATTCGATGTTGCAGTACGAGACCCTCGGTCTAGCCTGGAATACATTCATGCAGGGGTTCCACAGGGAAGTGTGCTTGGACCCTTCCTGTATACCCTGTACACTGCTGACATGCCAACCCCCGTCAACAACACCGATGAAGCCTCCCCTGCTCAGCTGTTCCTGACAACTTACGCTGATGATACCGCCATGCTTGCGTCGCACTCATCTTTGCAAATCGCTTCCAATGCAGTTCAGGAATGGCTGCATGCAATCGAGCGATGGACTGCCAAATGGAACATAGCCATTAACTGCGCTAAGTCGGCCTGTGTCATATTTACCCTGCGTCCTCAAACCTGCCTAGGTCTTTTCTTCGACGAAAATTTTATTGACTACGTCTCATCCCACTGCAACCTCGAAGCTCACCTTGATCGGACGCTGAGTTGGAAAGCCCATATCACGGCAATTAGAGCCAAATCCTTATGAAAACTGATAAAGTTCGACTGTCTTTTCCACTCAAGCACACTCCATATGGCAACTAAGGCTCTCTTAATAAAAGCCATATTAGGTCCAACACTGACCTACACCATCCAAGTGTGGGGAACTGTCTCTAAGACTCAGCTCAATACGCTTAGAGTAATACAATCGCGAGCGGCACGACATGCATCTGGGCTACCCTGGTATGTGAGCAATCAAGGCATTGAAACGGACTTAAAAGTTGTCACACTGGGAGACCAATTAAACTGCTAGAGCAACCGTTATGCCGACAGACTTACCGCCCACCCGAACACGTTGGCAAATGATCTTGTCGACCCCATTTCCCTCCTATATCTGAAGAGAATACATTTCCATGAACTCCATACACATAAGATGGCAAAATCCCTCCACGGTACATTTGTATGTATTATATTTAAGGACCATTATCCATAATATAATTTTTTAAGCTAAGTTAGCACATTACTTCCTAACTCTCTCTGTGTCCAGTTGTGTTTTTCCTCTGTTCTGTGATTTTAATCGTTTTTGTCCTATTAACAAGAAATTTATAAGTTAATTTGTGCAACAAAGCACGCTTCGTTCACAGGAACAAAACAACAACAACGATCGCGATCTTGCTCGCGAAACACAAAAGCAAATGCCACGGCTCTCTTGCTCTTGGCTCTCTTTCAGATGCTCACGCTAATATTGTATATGTATGCGTGCACACGCATTGAACGTTGTCCATGCTTGCTTAGCGAGCTTGCATTTAATGCCTTTTAAATGTTTTTTATTTTTTAAAATAGGTTGCAGGTGGAATTAGAAAATTAAAATACCCATACAAATCTGTGAAATTTTTTTCTGATTTTTTAAAAAAAAACTTCAAGTCTCTAGGACTTGTGGTTTGGCAATGGCTGTGATATACACTTTGTTGTTTGTTTGTACTTTTACTTTTGTACTTGCACTAAGAACTTGAAAATAAACTGACAGTTTTGTTTTAAGTTAGGAACAAGAGTGATTCGTTTATTGCATTTTTGGAATAATGAATCATACGCAGAGATTTGTCATAATCTATAAATTACAGGAATGTATTGCTAAGTGGAACATGTGTTGCGATACCGCTGAGTTGGGTTTTGCCCGGATATCGAGTGCCGTACTATCTGCCTAGCGTCTTAACTGTGTTATGATATGTGCTGAGGTCAAATGTCCGGGCTGAGTGACATGGGTGACATCTGTGACCCACGTGACGTAGAGGTTCAGTACCTTATTGGCACAGCCGTCGGTGGTGGGCATAATAAGGGTAAGCGAGCGAATGTGTGAATGGACTGACAACAGGCTCCTAGGCGCTGGGGGTGAAGATAACTGTTTTCTTCTTGAAGATCCAGATAATTTTTATCGTTAAACCCATGTAGACCGCTGTTAGGTGTGCAGTGGCATTGTCTTTGATCCGGATTACCTCGAGGTTGTTCTCCAGGTCGCTTAGGTGTAGATCCTGTAAGTTAAGTTCTTTATGTGCAGCGATTGTAGTCAGGTTGCCGATGTGCGGTTAGTTGATGTTGATAGTGTCTTTTATGGTAGTGGCGGCGTCGGCGTACTTGATGCCGTCCGCGAAGATTGAGAAGTCAGAAGTTATACTTAGCTTCTTGGCGTTGAAGATGAGGAGTAGACCTTTGATTGGCACGAATATCTTCGGCTGGTGTCCGCCATCGATGATGTTGCAAGTTGCTTTGCTGTTGTTAAGTAGGTTGCTTAGGCACTCGGTATTAGTCGGGATTTCTGGTGACTCGCAAACATGTAATTTGGCCACCTTAATACATGGTGTGCTTAGAATCTTAATTTATTTATTTTTTACAATATATTGTGGAAGTATTAAATATTTTGTGTGGTTAAATGGTACGGGAATTAAACGGTACAATTGGTGTTGAGGTTTTGACAATATTGGTATTTTAATCTTAAATATAAGTGTGTTTTTTATTGTTGTTGAGTCTTGTGGGAGTATGCTGTATATTTCATGGTCTAATTATATTATAATATTTTGATCGAGCAGTATTTGTTTGATTCTATGAATCTCATCTTCTTTCAGTATAAAATTTGGGATAATTTTTAATTTAGTGAAAGTAAACTTTCCGTTATATTATTTAAATAACAAGTTATACAGAATATCAATGTTATAATTTAGTTATCGATCTGTTGTAAAAGCTGTATATTATGTTGTTCTGAATCGAACTCTTTGAAAATTTTGTTTTGATATGTGTTAAAAAAGTTATAGATTGTCTCTTATTCTGTATTAATGTGATCTGTCATGTTCTTAATTCCAAATAATGTTTCATTTTGGAATATTTGATCATAGTCTAGGGCCTTACGAAGGTTGGCCAAGTCTCTATCGATTTTTGTTTGATCGTCGGCATCCATATTACCGGAGATTATCTTTACTATACTACCTAGTCCGTTAATTAGTCCACTCTTGGGTCGGCTGTTGTTTGGTAGTAAGATCTACGATTGTCTGTTCTGTACTTGTTATTTTATTCGTAGTCGAGTTCGACCGTAGTTGGGTTTCTAGCCCTAATGATAAGAGGCTCGCAGAGACCAAAAGAAAAGCATGAAGGCATATCTCATCGTATAGTGCTCTCTTGGCCATTGGACTTATGGCTTGGTTATTGTATGTGTAGTGAAGGCTTAGCAGTTGGCTCCCTATTCTCATGATATCGTAGAAGAGTTTGTCTAAAGATAGTCCGCTTGGTAGGGTTTGTACTTCCCCAATAATCATTGGTGCGGTCTTTTTTGCTTGAGTACATGCAGTTTAAATGAACATGTTTAGGGTCTCGTACGCTTTGCCTGTCACTTTGTTGCGTAACGTACGTAAGAGTAGCTGACCATATGGTGTATGGTCTGCACCTCTGATGAACATGATTATTTCTTCTACACTTACTATGAATTTGTCTAATGTTCCAGGGATCCCTTCGAAAGTCGGAAGTTGTTTAATGAAAGGAAGTAAGTACTGTACTTGCCTCTCTGATACTTGTTCCGCTAATCGCGACTAACGTTTCTGCTTGTGCTTGACCCGTTTCCCGAATCCATGTTCCGTTCGATTACAGAGATTAAGATATTTTTCTTCCCTAATTTCTGGTAGGCTAACGCTACTTCTAGACCAAGGCTGGACTTTGTTCTGACAATGACAATGTAATACAATATTACTGCGCCCTTATGCTTGAAGAAGAGAAAACAAGTTTGAACAAATGTTTTTGTTTATTTGTTTTGGTTATGTTGACCTTGTAGTTTCGTATTACGGCAAGGTACCCACTTGAGATTTGCTGTATAAGATCAATGCATATACCGCTCACGAGTGGCTTCTCCAATTGCAAAGCGCAAATTCGGCAATAAAATACATTTTTTTTTTTTTATTACTACACGAGTATTGGCCGATTAGTTTACACTCTGCTTTTGGTGAAGTGTGAAATACTATATTGTCTACTAGGTTTATTTGGATATATGCTCATGTTGGTGTGTATGCACACTGTAGCAAGGAGACGATGGGCAATTCGCTACTTTTATGTTATATTTTTTTAAATTATTATATTTTTTTCTGTAACCAAAAGAATTTCGATTACAGTATGTTTCGCATTGGTAACACTTTGTGGAAAAAGCCTACTCAACTACAAAATAATTGCGAGGGTTAGTTATATCATGTTATCGTTTATGATATTTTATAATTTATATTTTATATTACTATTTTGACCCGACGGCACTCTGCGATAGAAGCTTATTCGGGTATTAGTTAATATGTGTGCAGTTAAATTTTGTCACCTTTAAATGTTTTGTTAATAACTTATTTTTCTATATATATTTTTAAATGTACCGGCGGCAATCTGCGCTAGACGCTGCATGGTATGAAATAATTAGAAACAATCTATTTTGCAATTGGCGATCATCTACCATGGATGTCTGCATTTATAATTCCCACATACACTTTCGCTACTTATCTTTGGCACTAAGTACTCACCTGGAGTTATTACAATGTTAAAAATAAAGTATAGTTGAAGTCCGTGATCTTGAGAGCGATCCTCTGGTCGAATACAGGCTGCGCCAATTACCAGTCGCAGTCGGAGTGGAAGGTGAGTGGGGGATCCTAGTCGTCTTAATGGAAGATCCCTGGTTAGTTTTTGTAACACTTTGTTGTTTGTTTGTAATTATGAAACCTACGCAGATGTTTGGCTTAGTCTATAAATTACAAGAATGTATTGTTAAGTGAAACATGTGTTGCGATACCGCTGAGTCGGGTTTTGCTGGATATCGGAGGCTAGATTCCCATTCTGTCTACCTAGCGTCTTAAATGTGTTTTGATATGTGCTGAGGTTGCCGATGTAAATAGTGTAAACAGATATCGATTAAATTTCCGGATTGAGTGACATAGGTGACCCATGTGACGTAGAGGTTCAGTACCTCATTGGCATAGCCGTCCGTGGTGGTTTTGGAGGGGGTGGCACCATGGGTGGTAACTCGCGCACATTAGTGCATATAACATCGAAATACGAAGTGTGTTCAAAAAATAAGGTGACTTTTCAAATTTCGCAGGCAATGTAGAAGTTTTTTCATGTGGATCTGTGGAAACATTTCGCAAAGCTTTGTTGTTCGTCGATCATGCGTTCGTACTCTGATACGTTTACTGAGTGCCTCACATAGGAAAATTTTTCCCATACGAGTAGTTGCCCATCTATGATCGAAATGTACCTAGCATGGTAGTAATCAGTAATGTTCGCCGAGGTCATTGTGATGGAGAATAATGCCAGAAGTCTACCTTAGATCTCCGTTAGCGCTACATCTGGATGAGTCTCTACAACGCCCACGGATCTTTTGTTACTGACTGAGTGAATTGTCGTGTTGTACTCGATTGTGGCTAACCATATGACTTCCACAGTGTCGCTTATGTTTATTACGATCTTTTGATATCTGGATCGAGCAGAGAACTTTAAAAATGCTGAACTTGCCCGTTAGAGACACTTTGTAGGGGTGGTGCGATTGAAATCCTGACACTATAATTGTTCATTTGTAGTGAGCTTATTGTCTGAATTTTTAAAGATGGCTCATTCTCGCAGTAAATTGTCTTGGCTGACGGGTAAAAGTTCAAGAGTTGTAATATCGGTACTCTTAGGTCCTCTATAGTTTGAGATTGAATTGGCTGGACTACAGCGAATTTAGAAAATTTGTCGACGCATGTTGAAAAGAATTTTTTATCCGTAGAGAAAATGTCCACACGTAACATTTCCCCTGCATGTGAGGGAATTGGTGTCTCACCAAGTTCCTGCTTTCTAGGATGCATATCGTATTTTGCCCTGGCACAAATCTTACAGTTCTGTATTTCGTTGGCTAACTTCGTCATTTTTGGGAAGTAATATTCTGAGAGAACCTGTGTGACAAATTCTTGAGCTGCCCTGTGTGCTTTATTGTGTTCTGTGATAAGTATCTCTCTTCTTTCACTAACACGAAAAATATCTGCAACCCGATTCTTGCAGTGCCAGAGTTTTGTAGTTGGAAGGTTCCGGACCAAATCATCTTGCACCAGCGCCAAAGTGTGCCAATCGCAATGCAGTGCATTAACCGATTTGGGCTTGACTACTTCGTATAATTCCTCAAGAAGTGAATCTCTGCAGGTGAAGCTTAGGGAGTGTCGCCTTTAGTTTCCAAATAGGATGAAGCTACGGTTAAGTGGATAGCGCACCTCTTTCAGAACTATCTGGTTTTGGAAGCAGCTTAAGGGTTTATCAGTCGATTCAATGGTGTATGTCACTATAGGCCGTCGCGATGAATGAAACAGCGTCTTGTTGAATCGATACATTTAGCTGCTGTCTGGTCAAGGCATCAGCAACTAGATTCTCTTTTCCTGGTTTATAAAAAATGCGCGAGTTACCACTACTGTAGGTTCGAGTGGTGTTGTTGTGAAATAAATACGTCGCCTCTAGTTTGATTTTTGGTATTTAAATGTTTTACTTGGAGAAAGAATACGTCTGGTCGATTGAAGTTCAATATTCAGAATGAATCTTAATTTTTATCCCTAGTTATTCGCAACTCTATTTGTTACATATTTGTTTACTAAAAGTGCTGATCTGGAATTAGAGCGGATGCGATTCCGTGGTGTCGAGGGGTATCGGGTGAGCCCCGATGTTTGTAACGACTCAGAATTTCAAGTGCTGTTCGATACCCAATATTTGTGTGTGCTATCTAAATCTCCGGTTGCCGAGGGTGTCTTGACGGGGACCACCGAGGGTAGTAGCTGAGGCGGCACTTAAGCCTCTGGTTGTCGTAGGGGTTTCGGCGGGGGACCGCCGAGGCTGAAAGCTGAGGCGGTAAATCCTCCCCCTCAGACTGAGAAACCGACCATAGCGGGGGTATGGTTACTGTAAACGTAGCAGTTGGAGCGATGGTCGGTGTGAAGGTGGCAAGCGGTGTGTCAACCGGCGCGAAAATAGTTGTCTTCTTGGAGAACCTGGCCACGGCGGATACCATTATCAGTAGGATGCCGAGCATTGTGTATGTAGTTGTCGTGTCTGCCATGGTTTCCCATTGTATTTTGTTGATCTGTATTTTGGTTTCAAAATCTTCCATCCTTAGTTCATGTATTCCCAATTCCTGTGTTGTTCTGTTCTTCTTAATAGTCTCTATCCCGGGTATGTCCAACTTGAGTCCCGCTATGTCAAGCTTTTCCACGGCTTCGTATTGTACGTTATTCACCATTGCCCTGCAATGGCTAAATCTTATTAGCGCCGATCCATTTAGCGTCTTCTCTGGTCCGCAATCTGTCTGCAGTTTGACATTTTCCCCGTTAAATATCGCGATATAGCCAGCCTCCGGTTCGAATATCGCAGTGATGAATCCTGCATCCTTTGTTTCGCATTCCGCCTCCATTCCAATTATCAACCTTCTAATACATTTTTCGTTAGCCTGATTTACAATTTTATCGTTCTTACATACATATATATTTCTTATGAACTGACATTTTTTTTTATAGTAATATATTTCTTCGTTATGAATCGCCACATAATTTGGTGTTATCTGCTTGGTTTAACTTCAATATTCTGAATAATACTTTATTCTTACTTTTGGTTATTCTTAACTCTATTAAATTGTATATAAAATGCTGAATCGGTCGAATAGTGGAATTTAGAACGGATGCAGTGTTGTGGAGTCGAGGGGTATCGGGTGAACCCGATGTTTGTATTGACTCTGCATTTCAGTTGTCGTTCGGTGTCCAATATTGTATTTCGTTGATCTGCATTTTGGTTTCAAAATCTTCCATCCTTAGTTCATGTATTCCCAATTCCTGTGTTGTTCTGTTCTTCTTAATAGTCTCTATCCGGGGTTTATCCAACTTAAACCCAGCTATGCCAAGCTTCTCCACTGCTTTATATTGTACGTTGTTCACCGTTGTCCTACAATGGCTACATCTTACTAACGCCGATCCATTTTGCGTCTTCTTCGGTTCGCAATCTTTTTGTAGTTTGACGTTTTCTCGATTAAATATCGCGATATTATGTCATATATATTTATATATGTATATATATATATGTCAAATATAAATCTATCTTAGCCAATAATACGCTCTCGGCAACATCGTTTAGATTTAATCCCAGCATATCTATTGTTAGTGAAACTCTATCGATATATTCTAATCTATAAATTTCCTTGTCTTCTATAAATGTCTTACTTATGCCGTTTCTATTATTATTTATTAACGTGTTTACTCTACTTTGTTCCTCTTTTATATATCTAGTCAAATTTCTGAACGTAATGCTAAATTTTCTACTTGTCTTTTCCTGTCAACTCATGTTTTCTTCCTCTTCTTTCATTTTCCTTATATACTCATCTAGTATTACTGCGTCGTCCGCATCTAAATTTCCTGTTACAGATTTTATAATTGACCCTAGTTCATTGATTAATCCCCTTGTTTTCCTACGTTTGGGACATATACTTTCTAATCTTGTTTTTATCATCTGCAGTTTGTTCTGCAGTGATTTAACTAGGTTTCCGGTTTCGGCCTCCTCTACAATCTCCCTAAGTATATTTTCCATTCACTCTATCGTTTCTTGGTATTCTTGTAGTCTTACAATTTGTATGAATGTTTTATATGCCTGGGTTATCCTGAGTTGTTATCTATATATA
Source organism: Drosophila sp. st01m (assembly GCA_018901795.1). Classification (NCBI taxonomy): domain Eukaryota; kingdom Metazoa; phylum Arthropoda; class Insecta; order Diptera; family Drosophilidae; genus Drosophila; species Drosophila sp. st01m. The sequence continues at coordinate 58,216 of JAEIFG010001465.1, read as the reverse complement.
TAAAATGCTTTGTCCTGACTGACTGACTGATATATCACAGCCATAACCAAACCACAAGTCCTAGAAACTTGAAATTTTTTTTTTAAAAATCAGAAAAAAAATTTCCAGATTCGTATGGGTATTTTAATTTTCTAATTCCACCTGCAACCTATTTTAAAAATTAAAAAACATTTATTTAAATTGCATTAAATGATCACTCGCTAAGCAAGCATTGAAAAAGTTTAATGCGTGTGTACGCATACATACACAATTTTAGCGTGAGCAACTGAAACAAAGCTAGCGAGCAAGAGAGCTATGACATTTGTTTTTGTGTTCGCGAGCAAGATCGCGAATGTTGTTGTTTTCTTTCTGTGAACGAAGCAGTGATTTATATTGCTTTCTTTGTCATACATACAAAGAAAGGACTGCTTGATAATTTAAGGAATCTCCTTGATTAAAGTTATCTGTCCTAAATGGGTTACCCATCATCGAGTCTGAGAACCCAAATCAAGTCCATCCATTCATATTTGTCATGGTAAATGCCATCGGAAACGGAGGTTTGTTGTTTCCCCTCCACTGATACTGCTCCCAAACGCCTGTTTTGGGTTTCTAAGGCCTGTGGCTCTTCTTTCTCCTGAACTTGTTTCTGGGATTCCTCAGTAACCTTATCCCGTGACACCGTCGACCACTGTGATTTCGGACCTGAGTCGGTTTTCGTTAACGCTGCAAAACTCTTCTCCTTGAAACGAATTTCATAGACTTTCGCTATGTTCAGACCCTGCATAATTCTAATGGTCACACCAATTGGACCTTTCAACACCGACACAAAGGCGTTTAACACCATCTCCTCATACCATTTAATCTTCTCCCCTCTCATCAATATATTTTTTTTCACCGATTTTGAAAGGCTCATCAGTGCCTTTTTAATGTCATAACCTTGGTATACAGAGCCTCCACCTCTAACTTATTTTTTTGATGTGGTTTAACTCCATTATCAGGTCCTGCTCTGACCCCTTGTCTTTAAAATGGGAAATTAGTATCTTCTTAATCTGATTCCAATTCAATCCTGTCTCATAAGACCGTGTCCGCTGCTCCTATTATCTTACTCCGAACTGCTCGGAATGCTATAACTTCTACACAAGACATTTTCTTTCCTTTATACAGGCCTAAAACTTGTTCAATTTTGTCTATAAATCCATCTAGCTTTCCTCCTTCGCCATCATACTTCGAAATAATCTCCACTAGATCTATCATCTTGATCGCTTCTAATACACCTGCAGTTGCCATACCTGTTGTTCACTATTGGCCTGTTACTATATTTTCTCTTCTGCTTGGTTTTGTAAATGCCTCTATTTTTCGCGTATGTTTTTTGTTTGTGTTGTGTGTTATTTGCCTGTGTACTTATTCTAATGTTATGCTTTATCAATTAATAAAATATGTGTTTGTCGGAAACCCGATCTCCGCGCATATATTATGTATAGTGGATTCTCAAGTGTTCGCGTGTGAAATGGAGTTTCATAGTTTCAGAGTGAGTAACTTTTCAACATTCAATATTAATTTCAACAAAATGGGGTTTCATAATAACTTGTCACTTGTTCTTATATTTTTCACTATTTAATTTTTCCAAAATACCCTACATGCTGAAGCTAGCTGCTTAGCTGTGCCCTACAGCTTCACAATCAATTGCGAACTGACTGTTCTAAGACATCCCCGTTTCTACTAACACCTTGCATGCTGAATCTAGTTCTTCGGCTGGCTCGGAACCAAATGCGGCCAGTCATTGCGCCCCGATGTTTTCATTTTCAACTCGACATACAGTGTAGCTTAAACTCTCAACCATACCTACGCTGGGCAGCAGCTCTGTGTGTTACAATGCGCTGCCCAATACATATGAATGGCTGGGTTGCCTAATTTATTTCCTTTATTAATTTGTACTTTAATTCCATTCAGAAAATTTTTTATTTTAATTTTTTTTATATTCCAACATAAGTCTATCCATTTCTATGCTAAGCGGCCGCCGTACGCTGCCTCCCTAATTATCCTCCCTTTGGTCCCTTCCTCATGCTAAGCAGCCACCCTGTTTACATAGTGTCCTGCTCTCATGCGAAAGAGCCCAACTTATTTGAATATTTCCTACTTTAGGTTCCGCAGTGTTTTTCAATCCGTCCCTGTACTTGTATGCAACGTTCATTGCCATCGAGCCGTTACATTCGGTCTTGGTTGGTACTTGGTACTTTCCCAAGCTATGGACCGAACTTCCAACTCCAATCGACCGATCGGTCCGGCCTGATGTCGACCGGCGATCGTTCACTCAAACGAACTTCTTCTTGTTTCGAACTGCCGTTTGCGCCAGTTAACACTACGTCGTCTCTAGCTTGTTTTTGGTATTTAAATGATTTACTTGGAGAAAGAATACGTCTGGTCGATTGAAGTTCAATATTCAGAATGAATCTTAATTTTTATCCCTAGTTATTCGCAACTCTATTTGTTACATATTTGTTTACTAAAAGTGCTGATCTGGAATTAGTGCGGATGCGATTTCGAGGTGTCGAGGGGTGAGCCTCGATGTTTTTAACGACTCAGCATTTTAATACTGATACCCAATAGTTGTGTGTGCCATCTAAATCTCCGGTTGCCGAGGGTGTCTTGGCGGGAACCACCGAGGGTAGTAGCAGAGGCGGCACTTAAGCCTCTGGTTGTCGTAGGGGTTTCGGCGGGGGACCGCCGAGGCTGAATGCTGAGGCGGTAACACGCGCATTGGACTCTTCAATGCGTGTCTGTCATCGATTGATTTTAGTGTTTGGGTTGGAGTCGGACACAGCGAATGCTAACGGCTGGTGGTCTGTCAATGTGTTCATATCCTTCACCCCGTATAAATAATGTCGCAATTTGCCAAGGGCCCATACAATAGCTAGAAGCTCTCTTTTATTCGTAGCATAATTAACCTCTGTGTTTTCAAGGTCCTAGAGATCATGGTGATGGGCCGATTTTCCTGTGAAAGTACTGCTCCAATAGCATGACCTGAAGCGTTGCCAATGTGCCAATATGATCTTTGAAAAGCGCTAAGTTGTCGACATGTGCCACATGGGATTATTCATCCGTTGAGAAGACAATGACGTCATCGACATAGACATAGCATGGCTTACCGATATGCTCTCGCAGTATGTCATCAAATGTCCTCTGGAAAATGCTAGCGACGTTTCTTAAGCCGAAGGGAAGCCGACAGAACTCCCCATTCTCCGAAAAGGACGTCTTCTCGCGGTCACGCTCTGCAAGCGTGATTTGGTGGTAGCCAGACTTTAGATCTAATGTCGAGAAGTACTTGGCTTTACCCAAATTTCCCAGAATCATGATGATGTTGAACATGGGGTATTTGTCTGGTATGGTTTTCTCATTCAGTTTGCGAAAATCTATTACGAAAATCCATTATCCTTTTTGTCAACCACCCAATGTGGGTTGTTGTAGGGTGAAGCCGATTTCTGAATTATGCCGTTTTTTAAGAGATCCTGAATCTCTTTGTTAACGAATTTAACTACACTTATAGGATATGAGTATGGCTTGGCATAGATGGGTTGATTATCGACCGTCCTAATAGTGGACGGAAGTAGCCCCATTCGTTAACATTTTTAAAAATTTGTCACGTATAAGAGGGTGTAGTATTCAATACATACCATGTAGATTTAGACTAGTTGGTTTTCTGTTTAACGGACAGGAACTGACTCTTCCCTTTTAGTGTCTTTATTGATTATATTACGGTCGCGCATGCCAGACATGCGGACTCGGCACTTTTCCTGCCCATTGCATATTTCTGCGATTCTATTACTCTTGCACTTGAAATATGTTTGGGTCTTTGATTTATGTCAACATTGCAACAAAGTGCTACCATGTGTTTTATAATAAGAGTCACTGGGTACAGTGTGTACCCGATATAATGCATATGCTACATCTCCCTCCTTTTGAAAAATAACGTAATTTTTGAAGTTTCGCTTTTTAAAAATACTTTATCTCCTACTGATATATATAAATTTCTTACTTTCTGATCATAAAGTTTCTTATTTTTTTCTTTGTGATCATCTATCATAATTCTAGCTCTTTTATAAGCTACTTCTAATCCATATTTACTTTCCTTAGCGAAATCATTTTTATTATAAATGGGTTCTAACATATATTAGTTATGCTATTAAAATTTTTTAGCAAATTTTTTGTTTTACCAAAGACAAGTTCATATAAACAATAATTGTGTGCCATTGATGGAGTTGTTTTGAAACAGAATACGAAATATTGAAGCCATTCGTCCAAATCAGTTTTTTCAACCGATTTGTATGAGCGTATGTATTCAATAAAAGTTCTATTACTTCTTTCGACTGTTCCAACTGTCTGGTGATGGTGTGCAGTGGACGTTATATTTTTTATTTTGAGATATTTTTGGCATTTCTGACATTTTCGAATGTGCTTTTCGGTTTTGATAGGTTCAAGTCCAGAGAAATCTATAGTCATCATTCTCTGAAAAAAATTTGGCGCTATTTTTAAACCAAATGGTAGTCGCGTGAAGCGATATGAGCCATTGCTCGTTGAAAAACACTTTACATCCCTTGAACTATCTTTTGTTCAATTTGATGATAACCTGACATTAAGTCTAGCCGTAAAACATATTTTGCTATACCTAGTTGATCTAAAATATCATCAATTCTAGGCAGTGGAAATTTATCTGACAACAGTTTTTTATTAATCTGACGATAGTCAATTACTAATCGCCATTTTTTCTTGTCAGAACCAGGACGAGATTTCTTCGGAACTAACAGAAATGGGCTGTTATATGGTGAAACATACGGCTCATCTATATTGTTATCTATTAATTTTTGTACCTGTGCTTGAAGTTCGTAAATTTGACTATGAGGATTTCTGTAATTTTTAATATATACTGGCTCATCATCTGCTAATCTTAGCTTTTGTTTGTAGAAATTGTTTGTTGTAATTAATTCGGTTTCAAGTCCGATTACATCGCTATATATGGTGCATAAATCTATTAGTGTAGATTTGAATTGGGGTAGTATTATTGAGTTATTACCAGAACTGTATGTTATTGGAAAGAAGGGAAATATCTGCACCTGTGTCTATTAAAAAGACAAGTTTTTTATTTGTTTCGACATTGACAAAAATGTTTTGGCTAAGATTAATTGTGTGAACCTTGTATCTATTTACTGATGAGTAGCTAAAGGTTGTTCGGAGTTTTCCGTGTTATTTTGGGCTACTCTTACATTTCCATTTTTATTGTTATTTTGACCTCGGTTCGAGTTGCCACGGCCTCTATTGTTTCCTCTTGATTGGCCTCGTCCACCATTGTGGTTGTGATGGTATTAGTTATTGTTACGAGAGTTACCTCTAAAATACCCACAACCACGATTTTTACCACGATGTGGGTAATTTTTGTTATATAGGACAGTGTTCGGCTGTCTAGTTGCTTCCGTACAACTATTTGCAAATTTTGATATTGCTTCATTCATATTGTGGAAGGTACCAGCTTGCATTATAAATTGTACCTTATCTATTGCGCAGTTTTTAGTCATTGCTTTGACTGCATGCTGAGTTGAATTACTTCTGGCTAACTCCATTGGTAAGCCGTCTGTTATGTAAGCGCATTCCAAAGCTTTTGTCAATTGCTCAACCTCTGATGTATCTTGGCTGCAGAGAACTGCAGAGAACGAACATTGCTCGAGTTCATTTTGCCCGTTTGTATTTCGGGCAAGTGCCCGTTTCAGACGTTTGGACAAAGCATTGAAAAAGGATCGACTTTGGGCTGCCGTAGTGTAAATTTGGTGGTGGTTTTTGGTCATTTTTTTATGCGATGTTGAAAACACATTTTTTGTCAACGAAGACACCGCGTGTGGACCGCTAGCTGCGGAGGTTTTCTGTTTTGGGTTCTTGTGCATTTTGTGCGACAGAGAGCGCTATAGCGTGCTCTCTATGTGCGACAAAGAACGCAATAACTGACACGCGACAAAGAGCGCAATAACGGAATAACGCGGCAGCGACTGCTTGCAATAAAATTTAGATATTAGCGCAACTATGTGTATATGTATGTACTCGTATTGTCTGTATGTATGTATGTATTGTATTGCATGCACTTAAATTGTTTCGCTGCCTGAATGTAACAGTTTTGAAAATATTAAAACTAACGGATTGTTTCTTACAACTTGTAATGTAATAGGGATGTATTTTGTATGCCTGAATGATTGACCTAGTTTCGTAAACTTTCCAAATGGGTTTAGAGGTAGTGTATTATTTTCCATTTTGTAGGCCTGATAAAGTTTACGGACTCCGTACGGTTCAAAGCAAAACAAAACAGTGCCCGTTTGGTGAAATGGAAAACAGCCCAATGTCAAAACCAAACTGCTCGTCTGTGTTGCGTCATAAACAACCCTTGTTTTTGTACCGTTTGTAAACAGCGAGGCCCAGTACTGTTGAACGCATTGCGTCTGCGCACATGTGCAAACACGCACGAATATGCCCACTGCAGTTCTCTGATTGGTTGGCAGTTTTGCTACGTTGCTATAAGTTCATCAGCTTGGCTGATGAATCGTGAAATAGCTACAGACATTGAAGTTTTATTTCCGATTAAATTTCTGGCTGCACCCTTTATCTATGTTTTTATGATTGAAACAGCTAATTGTTCGTATTCGCCTTCTATTGATTCAATAATGGTCAATGCATTAATTAAACTTGTTAAGTTTTCGGCTTTACCATCGAACACTGGTATAAGCTTAGATGCAGTATTAATAAAAACATTATTAGATTGTGCCATTGTGTTGTCAAATTTTTCTTCTAAAGAACTTGAGTTTGAATCAAGCTCTGAATCTTGATCTTGGTAATCCGTTACTGTTAAAATAGCTGGGATTTTCGTTTCGATCATTTTCTTCGATATCGGTATCTCAATTGTTTTCCGATTCAAGTACTTGCTGGCTCTATTCAGGTTTTTCAACTTTTTCTATTGTCAAAGAGGTGTTCAATTATGTCGGCATATCAATATTCAAATTGTATTTTCCCTTTATTGAAATTAAGTTTAATCGTAATCTGATTAAAGCTTTTGATACCTCTGACCAGTTTTTGTATTTAGGTTTCTCTTATTGTCATGTATTAGTATTCGTGCTTCATTAAAGCATTCGACTAATATTTTAACGTGTTTTTTGACAGTTACTTCTTGAATTAATCTGTTTTGCGCTAATGACTTATAAGATTTATCGAACCTGTTTTTAATTTCAATGAAGATCTTACGGATTTCTTTCCATTCCATAATGTTAATTTTTTAGTTCTAATTTTTATATTCATTATATATATTTTGTTATTAAGATATTCTAATTAAATAGAATTTTTATTTTATTTTTCTTTGTTATTATAATAAAGAAATTTTTTTTTTTACGATAAATATACAGTAGAATCCGGTTATAGCGAATTTCAAGGGACCGACGAATTATGTCGTTATACCCGAACAACGCACTAACAGTAAGTTGGAAAAAACTATTTTTTTTGTTTATTTTATGGTTGCCATATTCATAATATGTTTTAACATAAAACAAATTAGTTTTTTATCATCATCATGCGCGATTTTGTGTATTAACTCACATTTGGCGAATTTACGCATTAAGTTATATTGGAAAAGCAGAAAAACTAGAAATATAACGGGACATCTCATGGAATATAGGCATGAGGTCTGTATACGCTCGCTGTAAACATTTTTGTGACTTCACGTCGCAATATCCGGTTGAATTATGAAAAATATCGTCTGTATAAGCGCTTTGTCGCTAAAAGCGGAGACGTACTGGCGTACTAATCGCCGGTCCATTCATATAACTTTGTATGGGGACCAACCAAGCCATCGAGTTTCTGTCACAATAACCGAACTAACGCTATAAGCGGAGTTGTTATAATCGGATTCTACTTAGTACTTAGTTTTAGGCTAATAGATTTAGATTATGTATAAATCATTTGCTATGCTCACGTATTTTTCTTTAGGCACCTATTGTGCAACTTATGCAGCTTGGTTAGCCTACTTGCACATAGCAATACTACTGTTATTATGAGGAGAATTGTATTAGGTTGGACGGGGGTTTCATTTCTGTGATAGCTTTTACTTGGTTCACCTCTGCCCTTATTCCCTCTCCGCTGATTATGTAGCCCAGAAACTCAACCTTCGTGGACAAAAATTGCGTTTTCTTAAGATTCACCTGAAGGTTGGCTTCTTTGAATTTTTTCGAAACGGCCCGAACGTTCATCCAATGGCTATCGTAGTCTTTGCTAAAGACTATGATGTCGTCGATATAAACGGAGCATATTTTACCAATATGCTCGCGAAGAACATCGTCAATCATGTGCTGGAATACAGCGGGGGCATTTTTAGACCGAAAGGCAAACGTAGAAACTCATACTTTCCATTTAAAGTATAGAAAGCTGTCTTTGGGATATTAGACTCTTTCATGTGTATCTGGTGAAAACCAGATGTCAAATCAAGCGTGGTGAAATATTTCGCCCCGCCAAGGCTAGCCAATGTAGAGATAATGTTAGGGAATGGGTAAGTGTCCGAAATAGTAACCGCATTCAAACGTTTGAAGTCAATGACCATTCGGTAATGCTTCTCTCCGATCGGCTTTGGATTCTTTGGTACAATTCAAATTGGTGAATTGTAAGGGCTCTTGGAAGGTCTTATGACGTCTTCGCTCAAAAGCTCATTAACCTGTGTTTCAAATTTGGCCCTTATGTGGGCCGGGTAAGAGTAGCTTATCGTTTAAACCAGATCTTCGGTTCTAGTTTAAATTATTGCCCTTACACTAGTGTTGACAGTTTCCCTATTGGACAAAGGCCCGAAAAGCATTGAAATTTGGGGGTGTTGCGAGTCTAGTAACGGGTGGGCGTAAGAGGATTTTTTTTCGCCAAAAGCAGTATCATTATACCTGGGGATATGATTAAATGATCATGGCGCCTATCTATAAGGGCCTTTACCTCTTTGAGAGTATCATCCCCTATGATCCCGTCAAAGGAACGCAAGCCTGAAAGCACATAAAAGGTTATAGTAGTGTCGTTGCCGAGCGCTTGGAAAAGCTTTCCTTTAGACTATGGGTAATTCTAAGTGTACCCGCGGCGGACAACGTCAAAAGGGATGTGGAGGGGGGTGCAATCGGTGGCCATTTTGGGGCTAATGCAGTTCTTGTTTGCACCGGTGGCTATGAGGAAGTGAAGTTTAGCCGCAACTTTGGTCCGATATTCTATGTATGGTACGCTGGAGATGCGGTGTTCATAAAATTTGCTTCTGCCTCTTCTGCTCGAACATCCTCGGAGTCTGCGTTCTCCTGGATCGCTCTTTGCGAAGGGTAACCGTTGACTCCCATGGCTACTTCGTGTGCGCGGCCGTGGTGTTATGCTTCGTGCGAAGGAACCTGGTCGGTTTCGTCGTTTACCGGGGTCGGTGGGGGTAATGTCTCCATATGGTACAACCTTTGCGCCTTCTGGATTTGATTACCGCCCCCCGAAAATCTTTTAACGCCAGAGTCTGCTCCTTAGCGATTACTGTGACCCGACTGGTACGGTTAGCCTGATCGGTTCGATTTCATTTTAGGCTGGTCTAGGATCTTGGAATCTATAGGAGTTTTGCGAAAACGGAAGCCTAAACGGTGTTTTGATCTGTGGTTGGAATGCATTTGAGAACCTAGGTGCGCCTTGTTGATTAGCATGAGAAGAGTGTTGAAATTTATTGGAGTATGGCATAGAAGTCCACGAAACAACGTTCAGCAACTTTGTGCAAAACGAATATGCCACCGGCAGATCTTTTGGTTTTCGTACAACTAACAACCTAAAGCAGTCCCAACTCACACCTCGGATAACAACGTCTAATGCTCTGTCCCGGTATGTTTCTGCCAGTGCGTCAGCCACCTCACGGGGACGGTTCTCAGTTTTAAGATTGTTCAGGATTAGGGAAATTTGTCTGTTAACCTCCATATAAAGTTTTCCAAGGAACCCTGCCCCTGAGACATCTGGCTGAGCTGGTGTTCTAAGGTCCGCACATCTCTTTGGATGACCCAGTCGTCGTTCTGAACACCGAAAGACACTAAGGCCATGTCCGCGGGTTCCGTTATCTTTCGCCTAATCTGCATGATGATGGCTCTATACAAGGGCCTATTCCGTATTATTTCGTTGTCCGACAGTACCGCCTGGGCCCTGGTAATCGAAGGAACGTATAGTTCCTGTTGTCCTTCGAATGGTTGTAAGTCCTTGACACATTCTGTGAGAAGTGAAGCTTCTTTCAATTCATACTCGTTGCGCGAATTACCGGTTTTACAATGGATTTCCAATCTTTGCCAGGCAGGATTTCAATGTATTACAATGCTGAGTTGGATTTATGTGGGCGATGAACTGTTTCGCGGCGGCTTGATGGGGGAACCGAATCGTAAATACCCCGTAAGGGAGATTCGGTAACTCCTCCCCCCCTTTAATAATGAGTGGGCCACATCGAAGGAATGGTCGGAACGCAAATCGATGAAGGCACCACCGGGGCGAAAAAATTGCGTCTTTTCCTGAATTTCGGGATGCCTCCTGCGACTACAGTCAACGTAACAAGTACATGGAGTATGAAGGGGTGGTTTGTAGTTGACGTCTTCATAATAGTTGGGTAGTCTAGGTTTGAAAAGGGTTGTAAATGGAGCTTGTGCTTGTCTTCGAAAGTGTTGTTTATGTTCATCTGTTTGAATGATTCAATGGATAGTTGCGTGCTGGGCTCGAACTCCATTATTGTGTCATCGTAAGATAAGCCGTTAATGTTGAGCGTACAGTTGTCAAACGTTAATACGGCTGACCCACTGATTGAAAACGGTTCCCGGCATGAAGATGAGATGTTGGTTTTCACGGTGTTAAAAATAAAGGTGTGGCGTTGTTCAACTTGCTTGATAATCTCTTGTTGGCCGATGACCTTGATATCGCATGTTTCCGTTTGTTTATAGAGTATGTCCTTGGTGTCTGCAGGTGTGTTCTCGCATATATAAGTCTGATGGATTTTATGACATTTTTCCTCAAATTTGATCGTTTTGGTCGTACGAAATATAATTTGCTACAATTAGAATTTAGTTTGATGTAGTGGTAGGGGAACAAAATGTGCAAGTTCGTACATTTGTGTTTTGAATATTGTAAATTTAAAATGAAATGTAATGACAAAGTCGTTAATATAAGTTTCTAAGGTTAACAATCTATATAAGTGTTGGTTGGATATGAATTCCTTTATCGCTTTAATTTCTTCTTATGATAATATAAATTTAGGTATAATATTTAGTTTAGTTAACAAAATACTCTCTGCTATGTTATTTATATGATTATATAGTACATCGATATTGAAACGTAATCTAGTAATGTATTGGAGCAGATAACATATATTTCATTGTGTTCTTCATTTAACATTTTGTATATGTTATTTTTATAATTTTTAATAAATTGGTTAATTATTTCTTGCTCCTGGTTATTATGTTCAGTAATGTTTTCAAATCTTAATGTAGTTTCTTTGTTAAGTATTAATTGCTTATTGTGTTATTCTGTTTCATTTTCTTTAACAATATTAAATTTTTCTTTCATAGATAGAGCGTCTTAAGCGTCCAAATTTTCTGTTATAACTTTTATAATACTACCAAGACCGTCTGCTAAATCTCTCTTTACCCTTTCTTTGGGTAACAGTGCGTTAATTTTGATTTTAAATTGGTCTATCTTTGCTTTCAAACTGTCTATAATTTCACCTGAAAATTTTACTTGTTTTAAGTTGTTTAGTGCTGCTTCACATTTCTCTGTGTTTTTTAAAGAATCTTTTGTATCAATGTGTAGTAAATGTTTATAACTGTCCGGATTTGTTGGTCGATTTCTTCACTAATGTCTGTTAAACTAGTGCTACCTTTAACCCTATTTCTAGTATTTGAGATAAGTCTTTTAACTTTCATAATAGTAGACATCTAACTCTTCTCTGGATGCGTTCTTTTTTTCAAGAGGGTGCGTACTTGGTTATTAACTAACTTCCAACTTTGCGTGGCTATTAAGAATATATAGTATTTCGGATTTCAGAGTCTAAAATTACATATAGTGTAGTGTAGTTTAGTGTGTTTGAAATTACTTAAAATTAATTATATTAATAGTTTGTTTATAACAAGTTCATTAAGTCAAGAAAAAGGAAGTAACATAACTTGCAAATTATTAATTACTTATATCGTACGCTTCAGTGACCTATTCGAACCAGTTCGAATTGCGTCCAGCGCATCAATGAGTTGTTCGAGTTGCTTCAGTGACGTGTTTAACAACGAACCGATTCGCTTCCAGCGTTAGATACAATTCAAGCTTGTTACTGATCTTGTTATGGGAGATAATCTTTATACATTTTCTTTGTTGACAGCCTTTATTGGCTTATGTGTATAAATTTTTATTTCTGCTTACTCTACCATGTTGTACATAAGACGTGGTTTTGGTCCACGCACATATTTACCGGTAGAGACGTCGGATCACCACTTTAGTTTTATCGTTTGCTTCAGTGACCTCTTCGAACCAGTTCGAGTTGCGTCCAGCGCAGCGATGTATTGTTCGAGTTGCTTCAGTGACCTGATCAACAACGAACCGATTCGCGTTCAGCGTACGATGCAACTTGTGGTTTTCACTTAGCCATGTAGCTGGCGCTGCCCTTATCGCTGTTCGTACGTCGCATCAAAGAATTTGTTGGAGACGAACCAACCACATGGAACTTGTTGTTTTGGTTGCTGCGCACTTTGAGCAATGTTTGGGTGGCCTGACGATATGTGAGCCGAAATGTTTATTCTTTTGTAGATTTAGCACATTGTTTCAATTGTATTTGTTGCATTGGTAGTTTTGTATAGCTTAATACATTTGTAGCAATAGCGATTTATTAGCTTGACGAATAGGTGTTGTATATGGGTTTACCATGAAGGTTTATTTTTTTTATATATATATATATAAATAGTTTATTATGTTATATTTTTATATAATTATTTTATAAAACATCTATTATATTTTTTATTTATTTATTTTTTTTTTTGACTTTTTTGTACAAATTTAGTTATCTTTCTTTTTCTTTTTCATTTTTGTTTCTCTTCTGAACAACAACTTTCACATCACTTTCAAGGATTGTCACATTGTGTGATATAAACTACTTACAAAATTAGACTTAATGTAATCTTCATCCTTGGTACCTGAATCCTGGCCTTAGGTGTCCTTGGGATTGTAGAAATCTTCTTGAAGCGGCTGCGCCAGTTACCAGTTGCCAGTTACGAGATTTCCAATCTTAACCAGGCAGGATAGATTTTAATGTTTTATATATTTATCGCCCCAATAAAACAAGCTTAGTCGTTTAAGATTTAAAATGAACTGTCTTCCACTTCATTTCTTGAGCTTTAGCTAAGCCCGATGTATCTAAGGTTTTGCTTATCTGTTAAACTGCGGTTGCAACAGTTCAAGTGGCTTCACGAGAACTGTCGCAACCGACATCCTGTCAAAGTGCTGTCTCGGCATTGCAACAAAATATTACACTGCTGAGTTACATTTATATGGGCGATGAACTGATCCGCTGCGGCTTGGTGGAGAGATTCGGTAACTCGCGCGAATTATCTAATTTAGTAGGTTCGTTGTGGGGTGTTGGAGGTTTTGATGTAGCCTTGATCTTGAATCTCAATAATAAAACTTTGCGTGAAGAAAGAATACGTCTGCTTGGTTTAACTTCAATATTCTGAATAATACTTTATTCTTACTTTTGGTTATTCTTAACTCTATTAAATTGTATATAAAATGCTGAATCGGTCGAATAGTGGAATTTAGAACGGATGCAGTGTTGTGGAGTCGAGAGGTATCGGGTGAACCCGATGTTTGTATTGACTCTGCATTTCAGTTGTCGTTCGGTGTCCAATATTGTATTTCGCTGATCTGCATTTTGGTTTCAAAATCTTCCATCCTTAGTTCATGTATTCCCAATTCCTGTGTTGTTCTGTTCTTCTTAATAGTCTATCCGGGGTATGTCCAACTTGAGTCCCGCTATGTCAAGCTTTTCCACGGCGTCGTATTGTACGTTATTCACCATTGCCCTGCAATGGCTAAATCTTATTAGCGCCGATCCATTTAGCGTCTTCTCTGGTCCGCAATCTGTCTGCAGTTTGACATTTTTCCCGTTAAATATCGCGATATAGCCAGCCTCCGGTTCGAATATCGCAGTGATGAATTCAGCATCCTTTGTTTCGCATTCCGCCTCCATTTCAATTATCAACCTTCTAATACATTTTTCGTTAGCCTGATTTACAATTTTATCGTTCTTACATACATATATATTTCTTATGAACTGACATTTTTTTTATAGTAATATATTTCTTCGTTATGAATCGCCACATAATTTGGTGTTATCACAAATTCTGTGTTATTCATGGGAAGTGCGATTATTCTTCGCAAAGAAAACATATCTTTCTTAAAAATAGGTAGTTTAATAGAGAATATTACATCTGTTCTGTTCATTATCGCTCTTAGTTCTAAGAATTCGGTTTTTTTTTTTTTTTTGTAAGTTCATGTTTTCTCTTAACTCGTCTTCTTCTATTTTCATCTTTCTTATTTCCTCTTCTAGCCTTACTGCGTCCTATGCATCTAGATTTCCTGTTATCGATTTAATAACTGACCCTAATCCATTAATCAATCCTCTTGTTTTCCTACGTTTGGGGCATATACTTTCTAATCTTGTTTTTATTATCTGTAATTTGTTCTGGAGTGATTTAACTAAGTCCTTGGTTTCGACCTCCTCTACAGTCTTCCTAAGTGTATTTTCCATTCCCTCTATTGCTTCTTGATATTCCTGTAGTCTTACAATATGTATGAATGTTTTATGTGTCTGGATTACCCTTGCTGTTCCCAATTGTATCTGAACCAATGGTTCATTCCCTTGTAATGGTATGACTTCAAATCTGTTGTCTTCTGCTCCGGCGATTGCCCACCTGTAATTAATGTTATTCGTCTGGCTTATTAATTCTTCTGATTTTTTCTTTATGGATTTTCTGCGGTTTAGTTGTCGTTAGGGTTAGGTTGTTATCTTCCAGCACCTTGTGTTTCGAGAACCTCGGAGTGAGTTTATCTCTCCTGTTCTCTTTCCTAAATACAATGTTTCCTACTTGTACCGGATCCGGTTCCTGTCTATCTATATTAGCTGCATCAATTCTCTTGATTTTTTGATTTTCTACCCTTTGCTTTATTTTTGGATATATTTCAGCCTGGAATGCGTTAATTTTCTGTAAATAATCGTGCTCATTATTGAATGTCACGTTATTCAGAAAATTCTGTGTTTTGCCTGTAAAGAGTTCCTGGGTTGTCAACTTTGTAGCTGAATGATTCGCGTTGTTTTATGTTATAAACGCCTCACTCAATATCTCTTCATGTTTAATGTCCACCCTACTCGTTTTCTTACTTTCGATAATTAGCCGATATATCTCGGTTATCGTGGAGTGTTTTCTTTCGACTGTGGAGTTACTAGACGACTGTTGAAAAAATGTTGTATGCAGTTCAATTTCATACTGTCTACAAAAATCCTTAAAAGAGATTTGATGAGAACTCTAGCTCTTGGTCGCTAATTACCTTTTAGGTATTCCAAACAACGCCATAAAGTTCTTCATTGCTTTAACAATGTTGATACTTTCTTTGGCTGGAATCGTTACTCCCCATGCATATCTTGAAAATTTATCAATAATTGTGAAACGATTTCCATCGGCCTTTAGTTTTATCGTTTGCTTCAGTGACCTCTTCGAACCAGTTCGAGTTGCGTCCAGCGCAGCGATGTATTGTTCGAGTTGCTTCAGTGACCTGATCAACAACGAACCGATTCGCGTTCAGCGTACGATGCAACTTGTGGTTTTCACTTAGCCATGTAGCTGGCGCTGCCCTTATCGCTGTTCGTACGTCGCATCAAAGAATTTGTTGGAGACGAACCAACCACATGGAACTTGTTGTTTTGGTTGCTGCGCACTTTGAGCAATGTTTGGGTGGCCTGACGATATGTGAGCCGAAATGTTTATTCTTTTGTAGATTTAGCACATTGTTTCAATTGTATTTGTTGCATTGGTAGTTTTGTATAGCTTAATACATTTGTAGCAATAGCGATTTATTAGCTTGACGAATAGGTGTTGTATATGGGTTTACCATGAAGGTTTATTTTTTTTTATATATATATATAAATAGTTTATTATGTTATATTTTTATATAATTATTTTATAAAACATCTATTATATTTTTTATTTATTTTTTTTTTTTTTTTTTTGGCTTTTTGTACAAATTTAGTTATCTTTCTTTTTCTTTTTCATTTTTGTTTCTCTTCTGAACAACAACTTTCACATCACTTTCACGGATTGTCGCATTGTGTGATATAAACTACTTTCAAAATTAGACTTAATGTAATCTTCATCCTTGGTACCTGAATCCTGGCCTTAGGTGTCCTTGGGATTGTAGAAATCTTCTTGAAGCGGCTGCGCCAGTTACCAGTTGCCAGTTACGAGATTTCCAATCTTAACCAGGCAGGATAGATTTTAATGTTTTATATATTTATCGCCCCAATAAAACAAGCTTAGTCGTTTAAGATTCAAAATGAACTGTCTTCCACTTCATTTCTTGAGCTTTAGCTAAGCCCGATGTATCTAAGGTTTTGCTTATCTGTTAAACTGCGGTTGCAACAGTTCAAGTGGCTTCACGAGAACTGTCGCAACCGACATCCTGTCAAAGTGCTGTCTCGGCATTGCAACAAAATATTACACTGCTAAGTTACATTTATATGGGCGATGAACTGATCCGCTGCGGCTTGGTGGGGAGATTCGGTAACTCGCGCGAATTATCTAATTTAGTAGGTTCGTTGTGGGGTGTTGGAGGTTTTGATGTAGCCTTGATCTTGAATCTCAATAATAAAACTTTGCGTGAAGAAAGAATACGTCTGCTTGGTTTAACTTCAATATTCTGAATAATACTTTATTCTTACTTTTGGTTATTCTTAACTCTATTAAATTGTATATAAAATGCTGAATCGGTCGAATAGTGGAATTTAGAACGGATGCAGTGTTGTGGAGTCGAGGGGTATCGGGTGAACCCGATGTTTGTATTGACTCTGCATTACAGTTGTCGTTCGGTGTCCAATATTGTATTTCGTTGATCTGCATTTTGGTTTCAAAATCTTCCATCCTTAGTTCATGTATTCCCAATTCCTGTGTTGTTCTGTTCTTCTTAATAGTCTCTATCCCGGGTATGTCCAACTTGAGTCCCGCTATGTCAAGCTTTTCCACGGTTTCGTATTGTACGTTATTCACCATTGCCCTGCAATGGCTAAATCTTATTA
Organism: Drosophila sp. st01m; assembly: GCA_018901795.1. Taxonomy (NCBI): domain Eukaryota; kingdom Metazoa; phylum Arthropoda; class Insecta; order Diptera; family Drosophilidae; genus Drosophila; species Drosophila sp. st01m. Next base: position 40,869 of record JAEIFG010001465.1, on the reverse strand, counting down.
GCGCCGATCCATTTAGCGTCTTCTCTGGTCCGCAATCTGTCTGCAGTTTGACATTTTCCCCGTTAAATATCGCGATATAGCCAGCCTCCGGTTCGAATATCGCAGTGATGAATCCTGCATTCTTTGTTTCGCATTCCGCCTCCATTCCAATTATCAACCTTCTAATACATTTTTCGTTAGCCTGATTTACAATTTTATCGTTCTTACATACATATATATTTCTTATGAACTGACATTTTTTTTATAGTAATATATTTCTTCGTTATGAATCGCCACATAATTTGGTGTTATCACAAATTCTGTGTTATTCATAGGAAGTGCAATTATTCTTCGCAAAGAAAGCATATCTTTCTTAATAATTGGTAGCTTAATAGAGAATATTACATCTGTTCTGTTCATTATCGCTCTTAGTTCTAAGAATTCGTACACGTGTTCTTCAGATAATAAGTGTACTTCCTGGTCTTCAAACTCCTTAATACATTTATTTGTTTCTTGTCTATCAAGTATACATCTTGAGATGACACCTATCTTAGCCAATAATAAGCTCTCTGCAACATCATTTAAATTCAATCCCAGCATGTCTATTGTTAATGAAATTCTATCAATGTATTCTAATCTATAAATTCTTTCATCTTCCTCTCTAAATGTCTTACTTATGCAATTTCTATAATTATTGATAAATGTATTTACGCTATTCTGTTCTTTATTTATATATTGTGTCAAGATCTTGAACATAATGCTAACCTTTTTACTTGTCTTTTCTTGTAAGTTCATGTTTTCTCTTAACTCTTCTTCTTCTAATTTCATCTTTCTTATTTCCTCTTCTAGCCTTACTGCGTCCTATGCATCTAGATTTCCTGTTATCGATTTAATAACTGACCCGAATCCATTAATCAATCCTCTTGTTTTCCTACGTTTGGGGCATATACTTTCTAATCTTGTTTTTATTATCTGTAATTTGTTCTGGAGTGATTTAACTAAGTCCTTGGTTTCGACCTCCTCTACAGTCTTCCTAAGTGTATTTTCCATTCCCTCTATTGCTTCTTGATATTCCTGTAGTCTTACAATATGTATGAATGTTTTATGTGTCTGGATTACCCTTGCTGTTCCCAATTGTATCTGAACCAATGGTTCATTCCCTTGTAATGGTATGACTTCAAATCTGTTGTCTTCTGCTCCGGCGATTGCCCACCTGTAATTAATGTTATTCGTCTGGCTTATTAATTCTTCTGATTTTTTCTTTATGGATTTTCTGCGGTTTAGTTGTCGTTAGGGTTAGGTTGTTATCTTCCAGCACCTTGTGTTTCGAGAACCTCGGAGTGAGTTTATCTCTCCTGTTCTCTTTCCTAAATACAATGTTTCCTACTTGTACCGGATCCGGTTCCTGTCTATCTATATTAGCTGCATCAATTCTCTTGATTTTTTGATTTTCTACCCTTTGCTTTATTTTTGGATATATTTCAGCCTGGAATGCGTTAATTTTCTGTAAATAATCGTGCTCATTATTGAATGTCACGTTATTCAGAAAATTCTGTGTTTTGCCTGTAAAGAGTTCCTGGGTTGTCAACTTTGTAGCTGAATGATTCGCGTTGTTTTATGTTATAAACGCCTCACTCAATATCTCTTCATGTTTAATGTCCACCCTACTCGTTTTCTTACTTTCGATAATTAGCCGATATATCTCGGTTATCGTGGAGTGTTTTCTTTCGACTGTGGAGTTACTAGACGACTGTTGAAAAAATGTTGTATGCAGTTCAATTTCATACTGTCTACAAAAATCCTTAAAGAGATTTGATGAGAACTCTAGCCCTTGGTCGCTAATTACCTTTTTAGGTATTCCAAACAACGCCATAAAGTTCTTCATTGCTTTAACAATGTTGATACTTTCTTTGGCTGGAATCGTTACTCCCCATGCATATCTTGAAAATTTATCAATAATTGTGAAACGATTTCCATCGGCCTTTAGTTTTATCGTTTGCTTCAGTGACCTCTTCGAACCAGTTCGAGTTGCGTCCAGCGCAGCGATGTATTGTTCGAGTTGCTTCAGTGACCTGATCAACAACGAACCGATTCGCGTTCAGCGTACGATGCAACTTGTGGTTTTCACTTAGCCATGTAGCTGGCGCTGCCCTTATCGCTGTTCGTACGTCGCATCAAAGAATTTGTTGGAGACGAACCAACCACATGGAACTTGTTGTTTTGGTTGCTGCGCACTTTGAGCAATGTTTGGGTGGCCTGACGATATGTGAGCCGAAATGTTTATTCTTTTGTAGATTTAGCACATTGTTTCAATTGTATTTGTTGCATTGGTAGTTTTGTATAGCTTAATACATTTGTAGCAATAGCGATTTATTAGCTTGACGAATAGGTGTTGTATATGGGTTTACCATGAAGGTTTATTTTTTTATATATATATATATAAATAGTTTATTATGTTATATTTTTATATAATTATTTTATAAAACATCTATTATATTTTTTATTTATTTTTTTTTTTTTTTTGGCTTTTTGTACAAATTTAGTTATCTTTCTTTTTCTTTTTCATTTTTGTTTCTCTTCTGAACAACAACTTTCACATCACTTTCACGGATTGTCGCATTGTGTGATATAAACTACTTTCAAAATTAGACTTAATGTAATCTTCATCCTTGGTACCTGAATCCTGGCCTTAGGTGTCCTTGGGATTGTAGAAATCTTCTTGAAGCGGCTGCGCCAGTTACCAGTTGCCAGTTACGAGATTTCCAATCTTTACCAGGCAGGATAGATTTTAATGTTTTATATATTTATCGCCCCAATAAAACAACCTTAGTCGTTTAAGATTCAAAATGAACTGTCTTCCACTTCATTTCTTGAGATTTAGCTAAGCCCGATGTATCTAAGGTTTTGCTTATTAGTTAAACTGCGGTTGCAACAGTTCAAGTGGCTTCACGAGAACTGTCGCAACCGACATCCTGTCAAAGTGCTGTCTCGGCATTGCAACAAAATATTACACTGCTGAGTTACATTTATATGGGCGATGAACTGATCCGCTGCGGCTTGGTGGGGAGATTCGGTAACTCGCGCGAATTATCTAATGTAGTAGGTTCGTTGTGGGGTGTTGGAGGTTTTGATGTAGCCTTGATCTTGAATCTCAATAATAAAACTTTGCGTGAAGAAAGAATACGTCTGCTTGGTTTAACTTCAATATTCTGAATAATACTTTATTCTTACTTTTGGTTATTCTTAACTCTATTAAATTGTATATAAAATGCTGAATCGGTCGAATAGTGGAATTTAGAACGAATGCAGTGTTGTGGAGTCGAGGGGTATCGGGTGAACCCGATGTTTGTATTGACTCTGCATTTCAGTTTTCGTTCGGTGTCCAATATTGTATTTCGTTGATCTGCATTTTGGTTTCAAAATCTTCCATCCTTAGTTCATGTATTCCCAATTCCTGTGTTGTTCTGTTCTTCTTAATAGTCTCTATCCCGGGTATGTCCAACTTGAGTCCCGCTATGTCAAGCTTTTCCACGGCTTCGTATTGTACGTTATTCACCATTGCCCTGCAATGGTTAAATCTTATTAGCGCCGATCCATTTAGCGTCTTCTCTGGTCCGCAATCTGTCTGCAGTTTGACATTTTCCCCGTTAAATATCGCGATATAGCCAGCCTCCGGTTCGAATATCGCAGTGATGAATCCTGCATTCTTTGTTTCGCATTCCGCCTCCATTCCAATTATCAACCTTCTAATACATTTTTCGTTAGCCTGATTTACAATTTTATCGTTCTTACATACATATATATTTCTTATGAACTGACATTTTTTTTTATAGTAATATATTTCTTCGTTATGAATCGCCACATAATTTGGTGTTATCACAAATTCTGTGTTATTCATAGGAAGTGCAATTATTCTTCGCAAAGAAAGCATATCTTTCTTAAAAATTGGTAGCTTAATAGAGAATATTACATCTGTTCTGTTCATTATCGCTCTTAGTTCTAAGAATTCGTACACGTGTTCTTCAGATAATAAGTGTACTTCCTGGTCTTCAAACTCCTTAATACATTTATTTGTTTCTTGTCTATCAAGTATACATCTTGAGATGACACCTATCTTAGCCAATAATAAGCTCTCTGCAACATCATTTAAATTCAATCCCAGCATGTCTATTGTTAATGAAATTCTATCAATGTATTCTAATCTATAAATTCTTTCATCTTCCTCTCTAAATGTCTTACTTATGCAATTTCTATAATTATTGATAAATGTATTTACGCTATTCTGTTCTTTATTTATATATTGTGTCAAGATCTTGAACATAATGCTAACCTTTTTACTTGTCTTTTCTTGTAAGTTCATGTTTTCTCTTAACTCTTCTTCTTCTAATTTCATCTTTCTTATTTCCTCTTCTAGCCTTACTGCGTCCTATGCATCTAGATTTCCTGTTATCGATTTAATAACTGACCCGAATCCATTAATCAATCCTCTTGTTTTCCTACGTTTGGGGCATATACTTTCTAATCTTGTTTTTATTATCTGTAATTTGTTCTGGAGTGATTTAACTAAGTCCTTGGTTTCGACCTCCTCTACAGTCTTCCTAAGTGTATTTTCCATTCCCTCTATTGCTTCTTGATATTCCTGTAGTCTTACAATATGTATGAATGTTTTATGTGTCTGGATTACCCTTGCTGTTCCCAATTGTATCTGAACCAATGGTTCATTCCCTTGTAATGGTATGACTTCAAATCTGTTGTCTTCTGCTCCGGCGATTGCCCACCTGTAATTAATGTTATTCGTCTGGCTTATTAATTCTTCTGATTTTTTCTTTATGGATTTTCTGCGGTTTAGTTGTCGTTAGGGTTAGGTTGTTATCTTCCAGCACCTTGTGTTTCGAGAACCTCGGAGTGAGTTTATCTCTCCTGTTCTCTTTCCTAAATACAATGTTTCCTACTTGTACCGGATCCGGTTCCTGTCTATCTATATTAGCTGCATCAATTCTCTTGATTTTTTGATTTTCTACCCTTTGCTTTATTTTTGGATATATTTCAGCCTGGAATGCGTTAATTTTCTGTAAATAATCGTGCTCATTATTGAATGTCACGTTATTCAGAAAATTCTGTGTTTTGCCTGTAAAGAGTTCCTGGGTTGTCAACTTTGTAGCTGAATGATTCGCGTTGTTTTATGTTATAAACGCCTCACTCAATATCTCTTCATGTTTAATGTCCACCCTACTCGTTTTCTTACTTTCGAAAATTAGCCGATATATCTCGGTTATCGTGGAGTGTTTTCTTTCGACTGTGGAGTTACTAGACGACTGTTGAAAATATGTTGTATGCAGTTCAATTTCATACTGTCTACAAAAATCCTTAAAGAGATTTGATGAGAACTCTAGCCCTTGGTCGCTAATTACCTTTTTAGGTATTCCAAACAACGCCATAAAGTTCTTCATTGCTTTAACAATGTTGATACTTTCTTTGGCTGGAATCGTTACTCCCCATGCATATCTTGAAAATTTATCAATAATTGTGAAACGATTTTCTTATTAATAAAATATAAGTCAATGTGTACTATTTCCATCGGCCTTTAGTTTTATCGTTTGCTTCAGTGACCTCTTCGAACCAGTTCGAGTTGCGTCCAGCGCAGCGATGTATTGTTCGAGTTGCTTCAGTGACCTGATCAACAACGAACCGATTCGCGTCCAGCGTTCGATGCAACTTGTGGTTTTCACTTAGCCATGTAGCTGGCGCTGCCCTTATCGCTGTTCGTACGTCGCATCAAAGAATTTGTTGGAGACGAACCACATGGAACTTGTTGTTTTGGTTGCTGCGCACTTTGAGCAATGTTTGGGTGGCCTGACGATATGTGAGCCGAAATGTTTATTCTTTTGTAGATTTAGCACATTGTTTCAATTGTATTTGTTGCATTGGTAGTTTTGTATAGCTTAATACATTTGTAGCAATTGCGATTTATTAGCTTGACGAATAGGTGTTGTATATGGGTTTACCATGAAGGTTTATTTTTTTATATATATATATATAAATAGTTTATTATGTTATATTTTTATATAATTATTTTATAAAACATCTTTATATTTTTTATTTATTTTTTTTTTTTTTTGGCTTTTTGTACAAATTTAGTTATCTTTCTTTTTCTTTTTCATTTTTGTTTCTCTTCTGAACAACAACTTTCACATCACTTTCACGGATTGTCGCATTGTGTGATATAAACTACTTTCAAAATTAGACTTAATGTAATCTTCATCCTTGGTACCTGAATCCTGGCCTTAGGTGTCCTTGGGATTTTAGAAATCTTCTTGAAGCGGCTGCGCCAGTTACCAGTTGCCAGTTACGAGATTTCCAATCTTTACCAGGCAGGATAGATTTTAATGTTTTATATATTTATCGCCCCAATAAAACAACCTTAGTCGTTTAAGATTCAAAATGAACTGTCTTCCACTTCATTTCTTGAGCTTTAGCTAAGCCCGATGTATCTAAGGTTTTGCTTATCTGTTAAACTGCGGTTGCAACAGTTCTTATTGCCCTATATAACTGACTATAAGCGAAATATTTGCAATACACTTCTTGTATGGTCAAGACCAAGTCTTCCGACATCCTGTCAAAGTGCTGTCTCGGCATTGCAACAAAATATTACACTGCTGAGTTACATTTATATGGGCGATGAACTGATCCGCTGCGGCTTGGTGGGGAGATTCGGTAACTCGCGCGAATTATCTAATGTAGTAGGTTCGTTGTGGGGTGTTGGAGGTTTTGATGTAGCCTTGATCTTGAATCTCAATAATAAAACTTTGCGTGAAGAAAGAATACGTCTGCTTGATTTAACTTTAATATTCTGAATAATACTTTATTCTTACTTTTGGTTATTCTTAACCCTATTACATTGTATATAAAATGCTGAATCGGTCGAATAGTGGAATTTAGAACGGATGCGGTGGGTATCGGGTGAACCCGATGTTTGTATTGACTCTGCATTTCAGTTGTCGTTCGGTGTCAAATATCATGCGAGTCAGCTAATCTGCAGTTGCCGGCGGGGGCCGCCAAGAGTAGTGGTTGAAGCAGCACTTAAGCCTCTGGCTGCCGAGGGTTTTTCGGTGGGGGACCGCCGAGGGTAAATGCTGAGGCGGTAACTCACGCGCATCAAGGGAGCCGGCGAACTTGTTCTATTTCCCGGCCTGTTTCCAAAATGCCTACTCTGTCATTGACTTTTTTGATCTCGGAACTTAACCTAATGTGTAGCTTAAAAGATAATATTATGGATAATGTTCCTTAATTATAATATTTGCAAATGTACCGTGGAGGTATTATGCTATCTTACGTGTAAGGAGTTCATGGGGATGTATTCTCTTCAGACATTGGAGGGAAATGGGGTCGACAAGATCATTAGCCAACGTGTTCGGGTGGGCGGTAAGTCTGTCGACAAATCGGTTGCTGTGGAAGTTTATTTGGTCTCCCAGTGGGACAACTTTTAAGTCCGTTTCAATGCCTTGGTTGCTCACATTCCAGGGTTAGTCCAGATGCATGTTGTGCCGCTCGCGATTGTATTACTCTAAGCCTATTGAGCTGAGTCTTAGAGGCAGTTCCCTACACTTGGATGGTGTAGGTCAGTGCTGGATCTAATTTGGATTTTATTAAGAGAGCCGTACTTGCCATATGGAGTTTGCTTGAGTGGAAAGCCAGTCCGGCATTTTCAGTTTCCATGAGGATTTGGCTCTAACTACCGTAATATGGGCTTTCCAACTCAGCGTCCGATCAACGTAGTCAATGATATTTCCGTCGAAGAAAAGATCTAGGCAGGTTTGAGGTCGCAGGGTAAATGTGACACAGGCCGACTTAGTGCAGTTAATGACTATGTTCCATTTGGCAGTCCATCGCTCGATTGCATGCAGCCATTCTCGTACTGCAACATTGAAGGTCCAATCAGCGATAAAGGAGCATAAAGGATGGCGTAATGGGCTGCTGGGAGGAGATATTTTATTTTAAATAGCATTCATATAGCAGGCCTTGGTGCCACACCATCAAATGCGTGTTTCACGTCCAAAAATACGCCGACTGTGCAAAGCTTGTGCTCAAAACCATGCGTGATATGCTTCACGAGGCGATGGATTTGCTCGGGGCAACCATGAGACTTCCTGAATTGGTGTTGTGGGTCCGAAGCAAGAGCACTTGCTTTCTCATCATCCATAAGCCAGAGGCCACCTCGATCCTGAACTGGTGATTGAAACAAAGGCTGTCTCTTGATGTCTCTCGTAAGCTTCCATATTGAGAATTCACTATTACTATCTGGACCAGCACTCTCCAATAAGGTATCCAGGTTAACTGAATATTGCTCGTAATTGCTAGAATCTCCTGTAGACATGTATTGTCTTCTGAGGCGTCTTTTGTGGCTGAGCAGATCCCTAGCCTACAAGCTCAAATGGGAGACCTCCTTATGGCCGTGATACCAACGTGCTGAGGGGTTGGTGTAGCCTGCCTTGCAGCTTTTATGATCGTAGATGTGAAGTAGTCGACATACTCTTCCAGCCTACTGCAAGTGTCAATGGGAATGTTGAGTTCTACAGTGGCCTCGATGTGTTCTTTAAAGATCCGAATGCTTGCTTGCGGAGACAGCATTTTGTAACACTTCTAAATGATTGGGCGTCTTCATCTCGCGCAAAGAGCAAAGGCAGATGGTCAGATGACAGCTCTGTCAGCACTTTCACTCTGATTTGTTGCTGTCTAAAGCCTTTAGAGATCCCAAAATCGATGGCACTTGTAGAGGCAGTTGCACGATAGGGGTAGCATGTGGCTTCTCCAGTTGCAACCATGTCGATTTGTTCTTCCGCAAGAAGAACCGTGGTTCCTAAATCTGCCTCAACTTTTTGTTCGACGCATAAAGGGGCAAGTTTGTCTCCTTGCCTTCTGTTTGTTTTTACAAGCACCTCATCTCCTACATCAAACACCCTGTTTTGACGAGAAGAGTTGCTGCGTTTTTGAAGATCTTGTTGAGCCTCGCTCGACAAATGGAAGCAGGGATGTTGGGCTAAAATATTTGTCACTGTCGTAATCTGCAACGCTCTCTGTGTCGCTTTCGGAGGCTGCATCATTCGCTGCTCTATCATAGTCTTCTTCTTGCTTTTCTAACTCCTCCTGCGACAGGTGATTAATCCGTTGCCACCTTTGGTCAGAAAATCTATTGGAGCCAGCTGGTCTTTTTACAGCCCCCCAGCTGATTCCTATAGCCCGCAGCTGAGGCTGTAGCGGTAAACGACTGCTGTGGTTGACGCTGAAAATTTGTCGGTTGACGGTATATGGATAAGGATGGATCTACATCCATTTTCTCAACTTGGTTATTTGTATGCGTCTGATTGGCTACTTTGTTGCCTGAATCGCGTGAGAAATATTGATTTTTTCCCTGCCTCCCCGGGTTTTTACTACTAACATCATTTTGTCCACTGAAGCGGCCTTCCGCCGCCAGCGCTTTTGCATAATTATGTGCAAAGGCATGCCTATCATGGTTAATCTCAATTTCTTGGGCAAGAGCCAGAGCTGAAGGTAAGTCTCTTGGCTGGGCGGAGAAAAGTACGTCAGTGAGATTTTTCCTCAATCCGGAAATGAAAACACACAGAGCATCACCACGATATTTTTCGTTCATGAATTGAGCCGTGGATGATTCATGTGTCATGATTGTCTTGTTCGTCAGAAGGGTGAGTTTTTTCTCAACCTCTTCATAGAACTCGGTTATAGTCATAGGCCCTTGTCAAAGAGTTGCAAGCTCTTGTTCTAATAAATGCAATGGGCGTTTGTCCGAGTATGTGAAATCAAGCCTATCTATTATTACATCGAAATTTAACACAGTGTTAAACGACGCTAGCAAGGCATCAGCGGGTCCCCTAATTCTGTTCCTGATTATTAGAACCACCTGGCAATGCTTTGAGCTTCCTTTGTGTCGTTCAAATAGTGCATAAGTTGCTTTTGCTGCCTAGCACCAAGAAACATCATTTTCCTGACAACCATGGAATGCCGACAGCGACTTTACAGCGTCTAGTGGTTCATCACATAGTACACCTGTGATGTGGGGCTTGAACAGATACAGATTGTATTTGAGCAGTGACTGCTTTTAGCTGCTCTTTAAATTCGATCTTTTGAATTTTTAAAGCAGCATTCACGGCTGTTACTAACAGAGTTTGAAGCTGATTTGCATCCATTTTATTGTTTTGGTTAATGTCTGTAATGTTGGTAGAGGTCGGGTTTTGATATAAGCAAGTTCAGAACGTTCAGAACGTAACTTACTGACTGACTGACAGACTGACTGATATATCACAGCCATGGCCAAACCACATGATTTAGAGACTTGAAGTTATTTTTAAGAAATCGGAATAATTTTTTACATTTTCGTATTGGTATTTTTATTTTTTAATTCCACCTGCAACCTATTTAATTAAATTGCATTAAATGCAAGTTAGCTAAGCAAGCATTGAAAACGTTCAATGCGTGTGTACGCATACATACACAATTTTAGCGTGAACAACTGAAAGAGAGGCAGAGAACAATAGTTGTGTTCGCTTTTGCATGTGCGTAGTGCGAGCAAAATCGCCAATGTTGTTGTTGTTTTGTTTCTGTGAACTAAGAAGTGACTTATACTGCGTTCTTTGTCATACATAAGTGTGTACATATGAATCGGCTGCTGTGAAAATTGACGACAATGCTTTACTCATTCGTTGCTGCCCCTTAAGTTTTGTATGTAGTCTGTGATACCCTGTACCATTAAAATGTTTTATTAAGAAATTTATACATTCAAAAAATTGATTTAATTTATAAAACAGCCCATTACACTTATTATATAGCCTTTCTTTATGAATTTGTTAAATTTACGGTGTTTTACCCTCAAAAATATTGAAGGCAATAACGTTTAAAGCGTAAAGGGTATTTCATAGTAGTAGACATTTTCTTAGACACTTTTGGTTGTATGAAATTAACTGTCTGTGGGTTATTTGCTCACTAATATAACATAAAAATCAGAAGCTCTTTTTAAATTTTCACCTGCATTTTATTTTTGAAAATAAAAATATTTATTAAATCGAATTAAAAATGCATGTTCGCAAAATCTATGTACTATTTGTCAATCCGTAAAGCATTACGGGCTTATTGTTAGATGGCGCCACCTCTTTAGTGGTCTGCAAATGACGAAATAATTTAAATAATAATATTTCTGATACTTTAAGTGGGGATCTGCGTCCGAGCAAAGCAAGGACGCAAAAGCGGGCCCATTAGTATCTTTATATTTTTTGCACATTTTTGTTATTTTGATCCTAATTAGCACACACACTTGCACGTTTCGATACGCGAACGAACCGGACGATGCCGGTCCCTGCTCGGGCCTTGGCGAACCCGTTATTCGTTGCATTACCTTAACATTACAATCACTGTATTAAAAGACATTCAATTTATGTTTTTTCGACAATATTTATTGACGGTTAGACAATGTACTGTAATCGTTGAGTGCTGCTCCAGAAGTGCTGGCTGTCCGTCAGCAAGGTAAACTCCAAACCACCGTTGGAATGCCCAAAGTGCTGACCCAGCGGAACGTGCCTTTCGTGTTCGCGCTGAGTCGCTGGTCCACTGCTGGTTTGGCCCGTTTCGCCATATCCGCTCGCAACTCCATTAGTGCTCAGCGTGCACATAATCGTTGCAGTGGATTTGCGGGTCAGGCACGGGGGCAGTTGTGGGGAGTTGTGGCGGAAGCAGGTCGTTAACTTATATATATACTTAGTTTTAAGCTAATAGATTTAGATCATGTCTAAATCATTTGCCCGGCTCACGTATTTTTTCTTTAGGCACCTATTGTGCAAGTTATTCAGCTTGGTTAGCATACTCGCACATAGCAATACTACTATTATTATGAAAAGAATTGTAATAGTTTTCAGTTCGGGCTGTGATACCTCGACTGTATTTATTACATTGGCGGTGGAGTCTGCTGCCTTGCAATTGTGATCTAACATTGTAGAAAATTCCGAATTTGTAATGGGTGGTGAGTCTGGTGGATCTGATTTTGAAATCGCGTTACTAATATTTATAGTACGATTCATACGTGAGTTAAATATGGTATATTATATGTAGAAACATATGGTGACACATTCCTGCCTAGTTTGTTTGTATGATCGTTAGGTCAAACTTTCCTTGACTCACACAACACAGTGGGGGTCATTACAATATTTAAAATTTTTATGTATATATTATAATTATTGATGTCGTCAGGATCTTCTATTTGGCTGGACTTATGCTGTTGGTGGTGCTGCTGCAGGTCATCTCACACATGGGGTTATAGAGTGGTCCAGCGCAGTCGTTTGGGCATCTTCTTCTCATTTCTGGTGGCGGCTTTTTTTCTGATGGCGTTTTGGTTTTTAGTAAGTTTCGTATTAAGTGAGAAGCAGGTGTATTGGCTTGTGCTTTATGTTTACGCTCTTCCGCCTCTAGAACATCTAGTTGGTCGGCTAATTATTTTTTTGACGTTTTCCCGAGTCGGGGGCTTTTGCAGTATTATATAAGATTTTGCAAATTTCGGCCTTGCGCTTTTTTATGCACAGCCGTCTGCCACCACGATTCTTGGTCTTTTCTTATCGTCAGCTTTTGTGTTAACCGTTTTTCTCGATAACTGTTGACGTGCCCTATACTCCTCAAACGTGATGCGTAGGGACATACTATACACGAATAACCACACCTTACTCACTCAGATATATATTTTCCGTTTCCGCCACTTTTAAGTTGAATTGTCGGCTTTGATGTTGCCGCTTTGCGTTGTAGTTCTTGTTGTTTAGTCTAGTATCCCATCGAGTATTCCCTCGAAGATCTTATCGAATTGTCCCTCGAAGAGTACATCGAGTATATCGCCAAATATTGTCTCGAAGATTTCCATGAAGATTGCCGGCCTATGTGTCACGGTCGCCATGTAATGTTCAATAAGTATCCATGTGGAATTAGACAAGTTGATTTTCTGTTTGTCGGAGAAGAACTGACTGTTTCCCTCTAAGTATCTTTATTGAATATCTTCTTACTCTATTACATAGTCTTACTTAAGCTAAGCCGCATAGCTGCGCTGTCGAAAACGCCGGCAGCGGAGCGGCTGTCTTATGTATAGCTTATATGTTTATATGCCCAGCGGCATATCTTTCATGGTTTGCCTCGACCTCTTGGGCTAAGGCAATCGCTGATGACAGATCCGGAGGATGCGCCGCGAACTGCACATCGGTCAGGTTGCGCTTCAGTCCCGAAATGAATACGCGAAGTGCATAACTCCTGAACTTTTCGCACATTCCCATACCCAAGGTCTTGTCATAAGTCATATGAGCTTTATTTGTCAGCAAGGTGAGTTCCTTCTCCACCTCGTCATAGTACCGTTGGTGGGACATACTGCCCTGCCATAGCGTGCCCATCGCCTGTTCAATAATATGTTGTCACTGTAAGTAAAGTCGAGCCTTAATATAAAAGCTCAAGGTTTAAAAGTGTGTTAAATGACGCAAGTACTGCGTCTGCCAGGCCTCTTATCTTGCTTCTAATGACCGCCTGATATTGGCAAGAGCTGCCATCGTATCTTTTAAAGATCTTGTAAGCGGCGTGAGTGGCCTGTCTCCAAGATACGTAAGTTTCCGGAATTCCGTTGAAGTCTGGGAGGCATTTAACTGCGTCAAGCGGTCTTCGTGGACTTGGATTTGTGGCGCTGATAGATGCGAATCTTGTATGATCTTTGCTGATTCTTATGCCTGCGCCAAAGGTACAACCTGCAATGCGGTGTCGATCATCGCGCGAGTCTGCGCTGGCGAACCCGGAGTGCGTCGAAATTATTTATTAAACCCAAATAAATGCTGTCGTCATTGCCTTTGTGCTGGCGAACGTCGCTATCACTCATTTATTGAAACGGAACTCTACGCAGAAATTTTATGCAACACCGTATACGCACACTCACAAAAATTTTTCAGAAGAGACAACACAATGTTATCTTCTTATGCTCACTAACAAACGCTTCGGCTTAAGTTCTCTTATTTACTTTGTTTTTGGAACTATGTTCCATGGGTGGCTGCAATAACGCCCGCGGTAATATTGCCCACGGGCTCACGTTACTGCTAAGGCACTGTTTGCTATGTTCCGGAGATCACACTATATGCATTAATGACAAATTTCTAGAAAGAAAATTAAAAGGCCAAATTAGTTAATGAAGAATATTTAAATATGAAATTTATTAATTGGGCTTCTTGCCTTTCGAGATTCTAATTTATGTATCTATCCAAATCAATTACCAAAATCATGGAAGAATTTTAAAAGTATTTTATACGATTTGCCTGTCATATGGGCAGAGCAGTTCGGACTTATTTTTTTTTAGATTTCCCAATTAAAGAGTGTAAGATATCTTTTAAGTTTCCGGTGTAAATACTGCACATCAAGACATTAATCATTTGACTGAGTGAAAAATTATCGTCCGGATCCTCCAAGTCGTCCTGTTTACTTCACTCGCATCGACTTCTTCGTTTTTCTTAGGTAGTTTTAAGTCCCACTCCAAAATATCGTTTTGCCTGTTGGTCATGTACTTAAAAAAAATGTTCAAGTGATATTTTTCCCACCATTAAATCTGCTGATAAACTTTGTAATCAGTTTTCTCGGGTCTGTTGCATTTTTCGCTTTTTTAGGTAGCGCATCCATTACCCCATCTGATGCGTTCCTCAGTTTTTCTGCTGTAGAAAAATCGGTATCCTACAAAGCTTTTAGAAATTCAAAGAAATTTTCATGTTTTTTTACTTTTCTGGCTAATATGGAGTTGAAAGACTCCAAAAAGCTGGTAGTTTTCATATTTTCTTCATAAAACGAATATAATAAGATCTAATATTATATTTTATGTTATATTTAAAACTTTTTTTTACACATATTTTTTAGATCACTGTGGCAGACCTTGGATAGACTTTGAAAATCATTTTTGAGATTCAAAAACATTTATTCAATTTGGTTTGGCTTAACCAATTGCAAAATTTGAAAATATCGGAACCACATGTAGCATTCCTGATTTTTTTAACAATTTTCCAAATCCTTTAATTTTCAAAATCTTTCTTCTTAAAGCTTGACAATAATGGAACCAGCAGCCCTTTAGAATCGCAGATGGGAATACTGTTTTCAATGCCTTTCGGAGACCCAACTCGTAGTCAGTCATAAAACTGTGCGGCTCCAATTTTAAAATATTTTAATTAATGAAACCAAAAAGGTGTTGATAAGCTCCTGCGGATTTGTTGGACATCAGAATAAAGATGAATGGAAAAGTCTTAAAAATTTTCATAATGTTATATGATGTTAAAAACGCAATTTATATTTACTTACCTGGTGAAGAAATTGAAAATGAATTATAAGTAATTGCTTATATCCATATCAATCAAATAACACCGTTCGCCCTAAATTTTCGGTATGATTTCTAATATATTTGGCGATGCAAATACAAAATAGGCGAAATCATCTTCCAGAATTGTGTGTTCATAGAAAAGGTTGGTTGTTGTGCTTGAATAAGCCATATTCCATAAATCTTTGGTTTCGACAGGTGTTGTTGGATTTTTAGGTATTTCTCTATTTTCTAATATTATAAAGTTGCCTTCGAACTTTAGGGAAGTGCACCGAAGATGAAGCTTCTCCAGAATTCTGGCATGCTTCGTCAAATATTTCTTTAACACTTTCTCTTTTTAGGCTTTTTACTTTATATTGGAATTTGACGTCATTTAAAGGCGTAAGCCATTTAATAAGGTCTTCTGGTGGCGCATGGTTATGATGGTGGTTAAAACTAAGTTGGCTGCATACATTGTTTAACAGATTAACTGTCCACACCACACTTTTCTATATAAAATATATGATATAATGTGTACCACTTTTTGTTACACTTTTTAACTTAAATAACTGATTTTCATCAGTCAAAAATAATAATTTTTAAGGTCTTTCGAAAACCAGCAACGAAAGAAATTTTTTTGTTTTGCAGCTCCATCACGTGCGATTCAGTTTAAGATCAATTCTAAACTGCCAAATTTATGAACATCAATTCAAAGCAGAGACGAAAATCAGTCTGTATTCAATGTAAAACACCGAATTGTTAACTAACCGCTACTTGTTATCAGTGATAAGACAAATTTTGCATATTTTAAAATATTGTTGGCGTTATTGCACTTTTTCTGTGTAATATCATAATATTTCACAATTTTCGTGGGCCTTCTTTCAATTTTTTTTTTCGTAATAACGACCGAGTTACCAGTTTAAGGCCTCGATCTCGGTTCCAGGCTGAGTTGTCCAGTGTTTCTCAGGCTGAGTTGTCACTGTTATCCTTTTAGGTTTTTAAGTTGTTTGATCTTTAATAAATTAACACGACCGTGTTTTTGTTCTGTCTGAATCGAACTGATCTCAACTTTATTTATTAAACTTAATTTAGGCTAAATGTATACAAAAATTCTGTTGAGTTGAAATGTTTATAAGAGTTCTGTTGGCGACATGTAGCTGCGAAAATGCTGTGTCTGCAGTTCTAGTTTCTTTTACGAGAGCTGTCGCATTCGACATCCTATTCCAACGCGGTGTGAAACAAAGTATTGCCACAGAGTTAGTTTCGTGTGGGCAATGAACTTCTTGACGGCTTGGCGGGTGGTGCCGAATTGTATATACCCTGTATAGCAGATTTGGTAATTCCCGCAGGCGTTATTGCACTTTTTTCAGTGTATTTGTAATATGGTGAATGGTCCCACACAGCTCTCGAGTGTTCGATGAATGGTCCAACGCAGCTGTCACTGTTCAGTTAGGTTTTTTATTGTATGCGAATATATTGTGTTTTAACTTTACACACACGAAAAATTGGTCATCAGTTTTTTTAGGATAACCGTGTGCCGTTGCAAAGTTTTGGATAATTCAAATTCCGCAATATGATTATGATTGATCCTACCTTTAACTGTAAATTATGCGTTCGAGTTTCTGGCACATTAAGTGATAGCCATCCTCTCCACGACAGAACATCAACGGATATTGAAGTGCATCATATTATGAGTCTCGTGCACGCGTATCAATTGTCCACACACCAACAATCACTACTGCGACTTCATTTATAGTCAGAGCATTGAATTGTCTTGCATGACCTCCAGCTGGGCTGTTGTCTGCTCTAATAATGATTTTGTTGTCATCAGAAGGCTTCATATACAACCCTTTTTTGAACAATCTGATCAAATCATTTTGATTGTGCAGAAGATGTTGCAATTGTTCAATCATTTCTCGTTTTGTCACAGGAACATTTGCACAACGCTGACCGAGTTCTATTGCAGAATTACCAACGAAATAGATCTGAAGGAACTTATGATCTTCGTTCGGTGGTGGTAACAAAGAACCCGCTCGACGGTGAATTTGCCCTTGAATCTGAATGTTTAGAAAAAATAAGAAGAATAAGAAGAATTGATAATGAGAGGCCATTACCTTATAGGTAGGATTGTAGCCTGGTTGATCAACAACTTAAACTAAAAATGACGTCATTTGAAAGCATCCGTTATATTTTTGAATATTCGCCAGGAAATGTTTAGATTCGCTTGAATTTCCATAGAGGAACGAATACAATGGCTCTGGCGGATGAGTCAAAACTGACAATTTCATCTTGCCACCAGCGCAGTATAAACTGTTTGATTCCAATGGAAACTTCAGTGCATTGTAATGCTGACATAGGACAGACAATGAACCTATAAGAACGCAGCGAAGATCTTTGTAGGCAATTGCGGAATCCTATTCAATTGCGGCCCGATTCAAGTTAATATCTGCGACTTATCTTCTAGGTCGAGTTTGGGCACGCTAATTGCATTTGCCCTGTCTGCTCAATTCAAATTCAATTTTCGCACAAACAAAAATTTCCGTTTTTTAGTACTTTCTCATTGGCCGTAACGTAGACTTCTGAAGAACAATTGAATTTATTGTGTTAGCTTTTGTCCAATCTATTACATTTATTAAGTTTTTTACTTCGTTTTTTAATAACTGAATTTTATACTTGTTAAAAAGAATATTTCTTTCTTGGATAATGTAATTTTTTTTCCGTGACTCTGATTATTTTGGTTTTGATTTCGCTGGTTTCACTAGTTTTATTGTTGAGAACCTTATTTATGACTAGAGAGCCCGCTTTAGCGTCCACGCTTTGCTCGGACACAGACCCACAATTAAAATTTTAGAAATATCTTATTTAAAAAATGTTAAAAGGTTTATTATATATTAACCATATATATCATATATATATGATAGATAAAATAACACGGCTGCAAACAAAAATAAAACCAAACAAAGGAATAGAAAATGCAATAAAATGCAAATTATTTAAACAGTAAATATTGCAAAAAGTTGAGAAATCAGTGCGCGTGTTTATTGCACGTAAAATTGCACCTTTAATTAAATTTAAATTAATATTTTTTACTTTCAAAAATAAATTCCAGATGAAAATTTGAAAAAGGGTTTCTATTTTGATCTTATATGCTGTTTAGATGAAGGGCATTATTTTATGCCATTTGGTGCGTTCTTGTAGTAGCACAAGGTACGATGCGCTCCACTTCCGCCAGAAAGCCTATTGCATTTGAAAGACTCGTTGCCAGCGACTTAGCCGATCGATGTTGAGGTGTGTTACGCCTGGTTCCTCGATGGTTGCAAGCGAGCCACCAATGAGAAAATGGCTGGGAGTAAGAATATCCAAGTCATCTGGGCTTTCTGAAAGGGGATATAAATGGCGAGCGTTCTAAGCTCATGAAATGTTAGAATTGTTTTGCCGACTACACGGTACAAGTGAAATTTTGCTGCTTTAACGGCTGCCTCCCATAAGCCTCCAAAATGAGGTGAACGAGGTGGAATGAACTGCCACGTTATGCCGTTCGTGGTAAGTGCTGAATGAAGCTCAATGTTAGAGGGATCAGAGAGAAATAGCACCCTTAACTCCTTAAGCCCGTTCTTGGCTTCAACGAAGTTTGTAGCGTTATCTGACCATATTGTGGTTGGTTTCCCTCTGGTGCTGATGAATCTCTTCAGCGCAGCAATAAATGCGTTTGTAGATAAGTCTTTGACAAGTGTTAATATTGAGCCTTTGAGTAGCCTTTGTAACGAAACAAACGAAAATGGCGATGTAGCATTTCGATGGTGCGTGTTTTCTGACCTCTGATTTTGAGTAGAAGAAGTCAATGCCGGTTGTTGTAAAGGGTTGACGTGGTTGAACACGGCTGGCCGGCAAGGGAGCCATGATGTGCTCAAAGATGATGGGTTTCAAGCGATAGCATCGAATACACTTGTTAAGAGTTGCAGCAATCGTTTTTCGTCCTCCAATTTCCCAGAATTTTTGTCGCAACGCAGCTAGCAGGCTCTGTGGTCCTGCATGTAGGAATTTGGTATGAAAATGAGTGATGATTGCGATTGTGACTGGATGATGCTTGGGCAATAGAATTGGATGCCTTGCGTCGTAATCCAGCAGCGAGTTTTGAAGACGTCTACCTACGCGTAGTAATCCTGTATCATCGATAAAAGGATTCAATGAGAAAAGCTTGCTCTTTGATGATACGGCTTTCCTTTTGGAAGTGCTTTATATTCTTCAGAGAAACATCTAATCTGAATCCCTCGCATAAGTAGACACGTGCCGCCTTTGATGTCACTGACAGTGAGTGGACCCTTGCGGATATGATCCTTGGACTTCGATAGCAAGAATCTGTAGATGTATCCGAAGACTCTCTGCATCTTACCAAACGAGTTTTGGTATTTGCTGCTATAGGAGATGTCTTGATCCTGAGATGTGAGTAAGACGCGATGACGACGTTCCGGCAACTCTAGTAACGAAGGTACTTTAGCTGGCCATCATGATGTGTCCAGACGATGGAACGAAAGCCCTTCTCGCCATAGTTTAGATTCCAGCAGCTCAAGTGGAGCACATCCTCTTGACAATATATCAGTCGGATTTAAACGCGTCGGAATATATCGCTATGTCATGTTCTTTGTTTGGTCCTGTATCTGCGCGATTCTGTTGGATACAAAAATATTGAAATCAGATGGAGCATGGCGAATCCAAAACAGGGTGATAGTTGAGTCAGACCAGCAAAAGATTGGGCAAGTAAAAGAGGTTGATTTAACTACATTTGAAACGAGCTCCGATAGTAAGTGTGCTGCGCATAGTTCCAATTTTGTTATTGTCAGAGTTTTTAATGGTGAGTCTCTGGACTTGGAGCAAAGTATTTGGCCATGCGCTTCAGATCGAATGTAGATGCAAGCTCCATATGCGGCTAGACTTGCATCGCAAAATGCATGTATTTTCAGCGATGAGTTGTATTGTTTGACGAAGCGTGGAAATTTAGATGGCTAAATGCTGAAATCTGCTCCATGTGTTCCAACCATAAGGTTTGCAAAGACTGCGGTAGCGATACATTCCAGTCAAATTTATTCTTCCATAAAATTTGCATCAAGATCTTTAGCCTGATTATGATTGGAGCAATCAATCCAAGTGGGTCGTAAAATTTGGCAACTGTGGACAAGATTGATCGCTTCGTTGCTGGCCTTTCTGCCGAAAATTCAGAGAAACTGAATAGGAGGTTGTCAGAGTTGGTATCCCAATACAAGCCCAGCGTCTTCAAAACATCTGTTCCGTCATGAAATCTAAGAGTTTTCTCTCGATCGGATTCTGTTTCGCCATCTAAAACAGCTGGTTCATTGGAACACCATTTCCTGATTGGAAACTGACCCCTTTGTAAAAGGGCTTTGATTCCTGTCGTATTTGTGTGACTTCTTCGATAGAATCACCTCCAGAGATCAGAACATCAACATAGAAATCCCTGCGAATTATTTGAGAGCCCAAAAGAAGAGCTTCCGCATAGCACGAATTGCTAAAAAGGCTGCAGGCTTTGTACCGTAAGTAACCGTGTCAAGTGTATATACCTTTATGTCCTCATGCGGGTTGTTGCGCCATAAGATGCATTGTAAATGTTGGTCTGGGTGCGTTACTCGAACACAGCGATACATCTTACAGATGTCTCCACTTAATTAAATTTTATGAAATCGAAAGCGGAGAAGAGTGCAGAAGATAGTAGGTTGAGTTGAGGGTCCGGCGAATAGCAAGTCATTTAATCAGTACCCAGATGCTGATTTGGCAGATCCATCGAAGACCACTCTGAGCTTTGTAGTTGAGCTATCTAATTTCTGAACGCAATGGTGAGGCAAGAAGAATCGAGGAAACGATGACTGTTGGCTGGACAATGACATGTGCCCTAAATCAATGTATTCCTTTACAAATGCTGCGTATTGGGATTTCATCATTGGGTTTCTGGAAAGTTTTCTTTCCAATGATTTGAATCGACGAAGCGCTAGACTATAGGAGTCTCCGAGCAGATCAAAACTAAATTTGGCAGGAAGGTGCACTGAATATTGTCCTGATTCGAGGCGAGAGTGATTATCCAAATATAACTGCTCACATAGGATGTCCTCTTCCGTTGCGATTACTGAAGATCCACAATCGTTATCGATTTCCCAAACACGCTTAACATTGTCTGTTAATGGAGTGTCCACCAAGTCAGTGTTTGGTTTAGTGGTTATAGCCCAAATTGACTGATTTGACTGCGACAATGTAATGCCTCCAAAAGCGATCTAGCCTAGTTTTGTTTTCTGTAAAATAGGCATGTGTTTGGCTAAATGAACTTGACCAACGCAAACCAATAAGAAGATTGATGCGTTGGCGTTTACAGAATAATGAATCTGCTAGAAATAGATTCTTATTGCAGCTGGCTCGCGAATCGAGAGGTGACAAGATTGACTTGCGAGCAGGAGTCAAGCAATGCTCTGTATGCTACGAGAGTGCCAGATCGATTTCTGACGTAAACTATTGCGGTAGCAAGCAACACATAATCGGTTTGTTTATCGGAGGCTACAGGTGGAGGTTGAGGCGAAGAATAAGACGATGCCAAGAGTGTTGCGGAAGTATGCGAAGTAAGTTCAACTAATGCTTGTGATGGCACAGCAATGGGATTTGGAACGAGATGAAGCAAAGAATGGTGTTTTGAGCGACAATGCTTGCAAGTTCCAGACTTGCATTGTTGCAAGCTGTGGCTTTTGCGTAAGTAATTTAAACATAGATGCAGTTGTTTGGCTTCTTTGTATAGGTGTATGTGTTACCATAGCATTCTTTACATTTTCCATAGTGCGACATCTTTTTTCCAGAAATCGAGCCATGTCTGTCCACTTGACCAGCCTGTCGGTTTCCAAACGTTCCTCCCATTTTGCCTGTGCTTGTGGATCTCGTTTCGATTTAACCAGGTGAATAAGCATGCCGTTCAAAATATCCTCCTGAGTTCCCATTGATGAGAATTCATGCTGTCGCTAAGCTGTCGAATGCTGCTAGCGGATCCATTCTCTACACCTGATATGCAAAGATAGACCGAATGTGTGCCTGAAAACTAGTATTTCGATTGCTCTGGTATAGTTATCGTCCGTTGGTTCAAGCGAACGAATTGTGTCCAAAGCAACGCCTTCCAGCAGAAGCGAAGATGCTGGAACTTTTCCACATTGGTCAGCTCATCAATGTTGCCAACCATGGTGTTGAACATAGCGAAGAAGTCAGGCCAGTCGATGTATGCGCTATTGAAACGCGGAAGGCGGAATTCCGGTAGCCTGGAGAAACCGCTCTTATCTATTTATCGCTGTCTCTTTTGTGCACAACCTTTGGCGCGTTGCTACGCTCTCTTTGCATGCGAGATTAAAACACCGTTATGTTTGTGTATTTGTTTTTACCGAAATGTAAAAAGGTTTGCCAATTGCAATTGCCTTTTGTTTTTTATTTCACGACCGAATTGTAGAAAATAGATTAGTTATGCGAATGTTTGAAACTATTTGACTACCGAATTGTAGAAATAGTTTCGAGCTAAACGTTTGCGTATTTGACTATTTGGCTACCAAATTGTAGAAATAGTCTCGAACTATATTATTGCGAATATCACGATAGAATATCACGTCGGGGTCACCAAATGTTTAGAGGAAGGGCATTATTTTATGCCACCTGTATTACTGTATTTAGTTTAGGGTATTTTAACAACCGATGTGCAAAGAGAGATGACGAAACGACAACGAAACGACAACTGACCGACAACGACTGCAAGTGAGACAAAACACATGCAGACGATGCGCTCGCGTACCTATATACATATGTGTGGTGAATGTAGGGACAAAGTACAATGAGATAAGATAAATATGCAGATAATTATTAACAGAGTTCAAAGTGAAGCAATGCAAACAAATACAGCTGATTGTGTTTAACGTTACGTTATGTTGTGAATTGATGATATTTAATGTTGCTGCTGCTGCTCCCGCCATATGCACTGATGTGCGCGTTGCCAACTCATTCAATTCAGTATCAACACGAATGTGAGTTGAGTAAATGTATTTATGTATGACAGAGAACGCAATATAAATTACTGCTTCGTTCACAGGAACTAAACAATAACAACATTTGCGACTTTGCTCGCACAGGATCGAACACAAAAACAAATGCCATGGCTCTGTTGAGTCTAACTCTTGCTCTTTGGCTCTCTTTCAGTTGCTCACGCTAAAATTGTGTAAGTAATACTTACTAAGTATGCGTACACACGCATTGAACGTGTTCAATGCTTGCATTTAATGCAGTTTGGCCATAGCTGTGATATATCAGTCAGTCAGTCAGTCAGTAAATCAGTGAGTGAGGACAAAGCATTTTATATATATAGATAATCTGTCTGTTGTTATTTGCTAATTGTTCGTTCATTTTTGAAATCAGGATCTCAGATCTTCATGGTCCGGGGAGCCATCTAATCATTTCCATGCTGTGCCTACGCATTTATTGCTCGCACTGTTCTTTTAACTGGGTGAAGGTTTTGTAGGTCCTTTTTACTTTTGTTTGTTGATCCAGGTTTTCTTTAAGTTCGTCGAAGAATTCATATTTTTCCAAGTTGAATACATGAATGATTTTGAAAGACCCGTTCTGGATTGCTGCCGATCTTATTTGGAATCAGTTGGGAATGTGAGTAGTCTAGAATTGTTGCCAATCCATAGCACCACCCGAAACATGGAAACATGAATCTGTAAAGGGTATTAATTTGTTATATTATTTTTGTGTACTATCTTGCCTGACTTTGTTCTTATAGTTGTATTCTGGTCTTTGATCCTAATCTCTTATCGATTTTGACATTAATAATGTCGCCTTCCATTTATTTTTTAATTGGTTTTTATTTTGATTATGATATGCTAAATCGTATTCTTCTTTTTTCTTTAAATCGTTGCTAACTATTTAATTGGTTTTTCAGTTTCGGCGCAATTTTTATTATATTGTATTTTTTAAGGAAACTAAACAACATAAGGCTAAATTTGAAAAGAGCATATACATACATACATACATACACAATTGCCTCTCACAGCAGCAAGGCGACAACGCTTCAATGCAATTGTCGTCTTTCTCATAGTAATCGATCAAAAGTTGGTTTCGTTCATTGTATTGATTTTAAATTGCTAAACCAACAATATAGCTTACGCTATTTTTATCATACATACTTTGATTAAAATTGCATATTTTTAAATCAATTCAAATTAATATTTTTTATTATTTAAAAAAATAATTTTCAAAATTTAAAGAAGGGCTTTTATTTTTATCTAATATGCACTGATGTGCGCGCTTCCAACTCAAGTCTTTAAGACATGTGGTTTAGCCATGGCTGTGATATATCAGTCAGTCAGTCAGGACAAAGCATTTTATATATATAGATTAGTGAGCAAATAACCCACAGACAGTTAATTTCATACAACCAAAAGTGTCCAAGAAAATGCCTACTACTATGAAATACCCTTTACGCTTTAAACAATATTGCGTTCAGTATTTTTGAAGGCAAAACACCGTAAATTTAACAGATTCATAAAGAAAGGCTATATAATAAGTGTAATGGGCTGTTTTATAAATAATGTATAAATTTCTTAATAAAACATTTTAATGGTACAGGGTATCACAGACTACATACAAAACTTAAGGGGCAGCAATGAATGAGTAAAGCATTGTCGTCAATTCTCACAGCAGCCGATTTATATGTACACAGTTATGTATGACAAAGAACGCAGTATAAGTCACTTCTTCGTTCACAGGAACACAACAACAACAACATTGGCGATCTTGCTCGCACTACGCACATGCAAAAGCGAACACAAAAACTAAGCACATGAAAAAGCGAACACAAAAACAAATACCATGGTTATCTTTGCAGTCGAGTCTAACAGTTGTTTTCTGGCTCTCTTTCAGTTGCTGACGCTAAAATTGTGTATGTATGCGTACACACGCATTAAACGTTTTCAATGCTTGCTTAGCGGGGTTGCATTTAATGCAATTTATATTAATGTTTTTATAGTTCGGCTATAGCTGTGATATATCAGTCAGTCAGTGAGGACAAAGCGTTTTATATATGTAGAAGATAACATAAAAAACCTTTACATATGGTAAAAATCTAGTAACAAAAGCATATTTTATCCTCATAATCTAGCATCCAATGTTATGACGAACAACATCAAGTATTATAAAAAGATTTGAAATAAAGAAAAAAATTATCAAAAAAAAATAAAATAACACGCAAATTGGATATCGGCTCATTCTTTTCGCACAGACTGCAGAATTTAAATTTTTGTGTCATTTTCTTATACTGTCAAAAGGGTGGCACGCCGCGCAAATCATGAAAAACCATGGTACGAAAAGTTTTAAAGATATTTTGGTAGTTTACGTTACTTATTTTTAATATCTGTCATCCAACTTAATCGCATTAAGTTCGGTTAAACAGAACGGCGGTACTAGCAGGTAATATTTTAATTTGTATGGAAATCAAGCTTCTAAAATTATGTAACGGGTAATCCTAATGTCGGGGTACCGACTAGTTTTTTTAATAGATATATAATACATAGGTCCCCATATGACGAAATACATTTTTTTTATTCATCATGTGATAAAGTAGCATGATAGACATTAATAATAGATAACGTTGGTTACTAATAGTAGTGGAATATGTTATAAACTGTGGGTGTGGTGGTTTTTCGCCATCTTCGAGGGAGGTAAGGGCTGTGGAATAAATTTTAAACTAAGCCTTTGCATACAAAGCTTTTTATTATAGTTTCGATTTGATGTTCTTATTATTGTGAACAAGTGATATACTTCGCATATCAACGTGTATGTTACTTTGCACCACCGGCCCTTACCTATGAGATCATCATACTTATCAGTTTTTGTTGTGACTCTGAAGAGTTGTATACATTTCTCATTTTCAGTTTTCGGATATGTTTGTTGAACGTCTTCTACTGCTAATAATGTCTCTGCAATTATAGCTGGTTGTATCTTTTCTGCTTCGGTGCAAAAATATCACCTTCAATCAGAATATTAATCTTACTCCGCTCATTAAATATGAGATCCGCTATAACATTAATCGTCCCAATCTTTTTATCGTATTCAAATGATTGTGGTACTTACTACTTTTGTAAGTACCACTACGTCCAACGAACTTGTCGTTGCTTAGAAATCTTGGACGAATTCGTAATTTCATGACATTTTCGATAATCCAATGTGCTCATTTTTATTTATTTCATTTTAGTGTTTGCGCTGTTTTCTCGGAAATAACTGAAGTTTGCGATCCAATAGTACTCGACAGATCATCTATTCTCCTGTAATTGATTTT
Organism: Drosophila sp. st01m; assembly: GCA_018901795.1. NCBI lineage: Eukaryota > Metazoa > Arthropoda > Insecta > Diptera > Drosophilidae > Drosophila > Drosophila sp. st01m. Next base: position 14,182 of record JAEIFG010001465.1, on the reverse strand, counting down.
ACTGTTTTCTCAGAAATAACTGAAATTTGCGATTCAATAGTACTCGACAGTTTATCCATTCTCCTGTAATTGATTTTACTTCTATGTTATTTAAGCAGTGACCAGTAAGATAGCTTTTGCTGTTTTAGTAAACATTGACGATTTAGTCTTATTTTCAAAATACTGCAATTCGCGATGGTGTTTGTTGCATTTCCCACAGGTTTCCTCGCACGACTGATAATTGAAGAATTTTTGGTTCAAGCATCTGAAGCATACATGTCCAGATTAGACAATTTTCTTCCATTCTTCTAGTTCAATCTTCTTGCACTTTCCGCAGTCGATTTGGGTTGACAGATTCTTGGTCTTGCCGCCTGGATTGTGTTGTAAGCATTTTTCCAAGAATCGTGTGACATCTTCTAGTGTTTGAATTTCTTTTGGTTTGTTAAATGCATATTCGTATTGCTGCAGACCTGGCCGATCTTATCTTCTTATTAGAATATTGGCAATGAATGGCTCAGCATTATTGACTGATACTATTAAACAGTAATTTATATCTGCCTAACATTAACAGTGAATCCGTCAAATCATGTTAGACACAACTAAGAAAAGCATGCATGTCATAATTCCTTTTATTATTCCTTTAACTGAAGAGATCACAATATTCATAAACTAAGTTTACCCTACGCGACAATGCATCACGCCACCAAGCCAAATAAGTAGCCGAACGTTCTCAGCGCGGAGCGCTGAATCCAATTCTGGCAACTTAGTTGCTGGGGATAACACATTAATCACTTGGTAGCTTATAGGTCGGTATTCATGTCCACAATTTGACTGCACATACCTGAGAAGCTTGACCATCCAGTAATCTCATAATAGAATGAAGGTATTTTTACAGATTTAAATTCGCATATATATTAGACTGACTTGCCTCTATTGCGTTTAGTTATTCCCGTGTGTTAATTTTCTTTTTTTTTTTTGTGATCTTATGTAGTATAATGGGGTCAATGATAGTGTTAAATTGTGGTTGGCTCTTTTTTACTTCTTGTGATCTTATGTAATATTAGACTTTTAACTATAGTCTTGTGTATGCCTGCCTACTATCCCTGAGCTCCAGAGTAGCGACTCTTGTCTATTGTGACCTTCTTCAAGAACCATGGAGTAATTCTACCTTCTAGCGTCTCTTTTAAATGGCTTGTGTATCACTGGTGTTAGCGCACTCCGAGGGCTGCTCAGGGATAAATTAATTTAGAAACACAGCTTTAGCTGTTGTATATATATGATATGTGTAATAGTATGAATGGCAAATACAAGATCAGCAAGGTAAAGCAATTTGAATGAAACTTTAGTTGAAAATAAAAATTATCTCTGCCGCTAATATATTCATTTAATTATATTCACTCATATGCAATCCGATATTTTTAATACTTAGATTAAATTAACAAAGATTTGAAACTATTACAGAAAGCCATTTGATTCGATCGAGGAAACTTGTGGAAAGATTGATAAAAGTTTTGACTTTCGATTGCCTAAGCGAAGACGTAAAATAACCTCAAATCCTGATTTTAGTTCGGAAGGGACAATTCCTGCCAGCGACGAGTTTAGAATAAACCCTGATGACATTAATCAATTTCCAGAGTTAGTCTCCCCCGACAACTATGGTAACGCTGGAGTCGATAACGTCTTAGATGAGGTCGAAGTGGATCAAATTGACTCATTTGACTCGATTGCTTTTATTGATCGGCAAAGCACTACGACTAGCAACACTCTGCCTTCCATAACACGCGGTGCCTGGCCCTGGCTAGCTGCAATCTACATAAATAATGTCACGTCTCTCGACTTTCAGTGTTGTGGCACGCTTATCTCTGCGCGCGTAATTATAAGCTCAGCGCACTGCTTCCAAATGTTTAATCAGCGTTATACAGTCAATGAACTGCTTGTATTTTTGGGTAGGCATAATCTAAAAAACTGGAATGAGGAGGGCTCTATAGCAGCTGCCGTCGCTAGTATTTATATACATTCTGATTACAACCAACAGATCAGTGACTATGATGCGGATATAGCTGTCGTCATACTAAAGGATGAAGTGCAGTAATTTAATTTGATATCCTCGTATTTTTATTCTAACTGCTAATTTATGAAAATCTTGCCAGGTTTAACACATTCATACAGCCAGTTTGCCTGTGGTCGGGATCCAACAGTCTGGAATATATAGTTGGAGAGTATGGAATTTTAATTGGTTGGAGTTTCAAGCGTACAAATTCAACGAAATTATCAGAGGCTTCATCGAATACATTTGCGGCTATAGCCGATACTGAATCTAAAATCGGCAACAGCAAACCCAAGGTACTAAAAGCGCCCATCATATCCAACGAGTTGTGCTTTAAATTGAACGAAGACTTTCGCAATCTTTCGTCCAACCGCACTTTTTGTGCCGGTATCCTGGTGGACACTAGTGTCGACAGACAAGTTTGGCTTGCCGCCACTAGTATGTATACCGGCATATCCGGTGCCGGTCTTATGATTATGAAGAACAATCGCTGGATGCTTCGGGGTACTGTATCAGCAGCCTTACCCGATGTGCTCAGGATATCACAGAAGGACGATTGTTGCAGCAAGCAATATATCATTTATGCTGACGTGGCTAAGTTTATTGACTGGATAATGGCATTTATTATTTAGTTTTCAAAATTGTATCATTTGAAATTAAAATTGAATTTGGATATAATACAATTATGCTTTGGCCTCTTTGTTAAGATATCCAAACTCACAGATGTATATATGAGACTGCAAGTTACATTCTGACCAAATTTTGTTTAAATCAGAATATATATTATAGATGCCATAAAAACAATCGGATCGGGGTATTAGAGACAATATATAAAACTTAAGGGGCAGCAACGAATAAGTTAAGCCTTGTCGTCAATTCTCACAGCAGCCCATTCATATGTACACACTTATGTATGACAAAGAACGCAATAAAAATCACTTCTTCGTTCACAGAAGCAAAACAACAACAACATTATCGATCTTTCGCACATGTGCGTAACATGCAAAAGCGAACACAAAAACAAATACCATGGTTATCTTTGCAGTCGAGTCTAACAGTTGTTTTCTGGCTCTCTTTCAGTTGCTGACGCTAAAATTGTGTATGTATGCGTACACACGCATTAAACGTTTTCAATGCTTGCTTAGCGGGGTTGCATTTAATGCAATTTATATTAATGTTTTTATAGTTCGGCTATAGCTGTGATATATCAGTCAGTCAGTGAGGACAAAGCGTTTTATATATGTAGAAGATAACATAAAAAACCTTTACATATGGTAAAAATCTAGTAACAAAAGCATATTTTATCCTCATAATCTAGCATCCAATGTTATGACGAACAACATCAAGTATTATAAAAAAATTTGAAATAAAGAAAAAATTATCAAAAAAAAAAATAAAATAACACGCAAATTGGATATCGGCTCATTCTTTTCGCACAGACTGCAGAATTTAAATTTTTGTGTCATTTTCTTATACTGTCAAAAGGGTGGCACGCCGCGCAAATCATGAAAAACCATGGTACGAAAAGTTTTAAAGATATTTTGGTAGTTTACGTTACTTATTTTTAATATCTGTCATCCAACTTAATCGCATTAAGTTCGGTTAAACAGAACGGCGGTACTAGCAGGTAATATTTTAATTTGTATGGAAATCAAGCTTTTAAAATTATGTAACGGGTAATCCTAATGTCGGGGTACCGACTAGTTTTTTAATAGATATATAATACATAGGTCCCCATATGACGAAATACATTTTTTTTATTCATCATGTGATAAAGTAGCATGATAGACATTAATAATAGATAACGTTGGTTACTAATAGTAGTGGAATATGTTATAAACTGTGGGTGTGGTGGTTTTTCGCCATCTTCGAGGGAGGTAAGAGCTGTGGAATAAATTTTAAACTAAGCCTTTGCATACAAAGCTTTTTATTATAGTTTCGATTTGATGTTCTTATTATTGTGAACAAGTGATATACTTCGCATATCAACGTGTATGTTACTTTGCACCACCGGCCCTTACCTATGAGATCATCATACTTATCAGTTTTTGTTGTGACTCTGAAGAGTTGTATACATTTCTCATTTTCAGTTTTCGGATATGTTTGTTGAACGTCTTCTACTGCTAATAATGTCTCTGCAATTATAGCTGGTTGTATCTTTTCTGCTTCGGTGCAAAAATATCACCTTCAATCAGAATATTAATCTTACTCCGCTCATTAAATATGAGATCCGCTATAACATTAATCGTCCCAATCTTTTTATCGTATTCAAATGATTGTGGTACTTACTACTTTTGTAAGTACCACTACGTCAACGAACTTGTCGTTGCTTAGAAATCTTCGACGAATTCGTAATTTCATGACATTTTCGATAATCCAATGTGCTCATTTTTATTTATTTCATTTTAGTGTTTGCGCTGTTTTCTCGGAAATAACTGAAATTTGCGATCCAATAGTACTCGACAGATCATCTATTCTCCTGTAATTGATTTTACTGTTTTCTCGGAAATAACTGAAATTTGCGATTCAATAGTACTCGACAGATTATCCATTCTCCTGTAATTGATTTTACTTCTATGTTATTTAAGCAGTGACCAGTAAGGTAGCTTTTGCTGTTTTAGTAAACATTGTCGATTTAGTCTTATTTTCAAAATACTGCAATTCGCGATGGTGTTTGTTGCATTTCCCACAGGTTTCCTCGCACGACTGATAATTGAAGAATTTTTTGTTCAAGCATCTGAAGCATACATGTCCAGATTAGACAATTTTCTTCCATTCTTCTAGTTCAATCTTCTTGCACTTTCCGCAGTCGATTTGGGTTGACAGATTCTTGGTCTTGCCGACTGGATTGTGTTGTAAGCATTTTTCCAAGAATCGTGTGACATCTTCTAGTGTTTGAATTTCTTTTGGTTTGTTAAATGCATATTCGTATTGCAGCAGACCTGGCCGATCTTATCTTCTTATTAGAATATTGGCAATGAATGGCTCAGCATTATTGACTGATACTATTAAACAGTAATTTATATCTGCCTAACATGAACAGTAAATCCGTCAAAACATGTTAGACACAACTAAGAAAAGCATGCATGTCATAATTCCTTTTATTATTCCTTTAACTGAAGAGATCACAATATTCATAAACTAAGTTTACCCTACGCGACAATGCATCACGCCACCAAGCCAAATAAGTAGCCGAACGTTCTCAGCGCGGAGCGCTGAATCCAATTCTGGCAACTTAGTTGCTGGGGATAACACATTAATCACTTGGTAGCTTATAGGTCGGTATTCATGTCCACAATTTGACTGCACATACCTGAGAAGCTTGACCATCCAGTAATCTCATAATAGAATGAAGGTATTTTTACAGATTTAAATTCGCATATATATTAGACTGACTTGCCTCTATTGCGTTTAGTTATTCCCGTGTGTTAATTTTTTTTTTTTTTTTATGTGATCTTATGTAGTATAATGGGGTCAATGATAGTGTTAAATTGTGGTTGGCTCTTTTTTTACTTCTTGTGATCTTATGTAATATTAGACTTTTAACTATAGTCTTGTGTATGCCTGCCTACTATCCCTGAGCTCCAGAGTAGCGACTCTTGTCTATTGTGACCTTCTTCAAGAACCATGGAGTAATTCTACCTTCTAGCGTCTCTTTTAAATGGCTTGTGTATCACTGGTGTTAGCGCACTCCGAGGGCTGCTCAGGGATAAATTAATTTAGAAACACAGCTTTAGCTGTTGTATATATATGATATGTGTAATAGTATGAATGGCAAATACAAGATCAGCAAGGTAAAGCAATTTGAATGAAACTTTTGTTGAAAATAAAAATTATCTCTGCCGCTAATATATTCATTTAATTATATTCACTCATATGCAATCCGATATTTTTAATACTTAGATTAAATTAACAAAGATTTGAAACTATTACAGAAAGCCATTTGATTCGATCGAGGAAACTTGTGGAAAGATTGATAAAAGTTTTGACTTTCGATTGCCTAAGCGAAGACGTAAAATAACCTCAAATCCTGATTTTTAGTTCGGAAGGGACAATTCCTGCCAGCGACGAGTTTAGAATAAACCCTGATGACATTAATCAATTTCCAGAGTTAGTCTCCCCCGACAACTATGGTAACGCTGGAGTCGATAACGTCTTAGATGAGGTCGAAGTGGATCAAATTGACTCATTTGACTCGATTGCTTTTATTGATCGGCAAAGCACTACGACTAGCAACACTCTGCCTTCCATAACACGCGGTGCCTGGCCCTGGCTAGCTGCAATCTACATAAATAATGTCACGTCTCTCGACTTTCAGTGTTGTGGCACGCTTATCTCTGCGCGCGTAATTATAAGCTCAGCGCACTGCTTCCAAATGTTTAATCAGCGTTATACAGTCAATGAACTGCTTGTATTTTTGGGTAGGCATAATCTAAAAAACTGGAATGAGGAGGGCTCTATAGCAGCTGCCGTCGCTAGTATTTATATACATTCTGATTACAACCAACAGATCAGTGACTATGATGCGGATATAGCTGTCGTCATACTAAAGGATGAAGTGCAGTAATTTAATTTGATATCCTCGTATTTTTATTCTAACTGCTAATTTATGAAAATCTTGCCAGGTTTAACACATTCATACAGCCAGTTTGCCTGTGGTCGGGATCCAACAGTCTGGAATATATAGTTGGAGAGTATGGAATTTTAATTGGTTGGAGTTTCAAGCGTACAAATTCAACGAAATTATCAGAGGCTTCATCGAATACATTTGCGGCTATAGCCGATACTGAATCTAAAATCGGCAACAGCAAACCCAAGGTACTAAAAGCGCCCATCATATCCAACGAGTTGTGCTTTAAATTGAACGAAGACTTTCGCAATCTTTCGTCCAACCGCACTTTTTGTGCCGGTATCCTGGTGGACACTAGTGTCGACAGACAAGTTTGGCTTGCCGCCACTAGTATGTATACCGGCATATCCGGTGCCGGTCTTATGATTATGAAGAACAATCGCTGGATGCTTCGGGGTACTGTATCAGCAGCCTTACCCGATGTGCTCAGGATATCACAGAAGGACGATTGTTGCAGCAAGCAATATATCATTTATGCTGACGTGGCTAAGTTTATTGACTGGATAATGGCATTTATTATTTAGTTTTCAAAATTGTATCATTTGAAATTAAAATTGAATTTGGATATAATACAATTATGCTTTGGCCTCTTTGTTAAGATATCCAAACTCACAGATGTATATATGAGACTGCAAGTTACATTCTGACCAAATTTTGTTTAAATCAGAATATATATTATAGATGCCATAAAAACAATCGGATGCAAATTAACCGTTATTATATATTTGATTTACCTTAAAAAAAATGACAGAATTTGTTTGTGAACTCTAGCCTTTTCCTGACAAATGTGGCGTTTTAGCGCCATTTTGTTTTTTTCACAAAATCTGTCCATATATAATTTAATAGTCCCATTTAATTACTTTTAAATAGAAATATATTTCTGTTTTTTCACTTAATGATTTAGTTTATTGATTGAACCACTAAGCAAATAACCTATAGAGAACTCATTTACTACAATCAAAAGTGTCCAAGCAAATGCCTTGACATTGCGTCCACGGGTAAACTGATAGACTTACAATTTTTAACTGTTTCATTTCATTCGGGTTTCAAGTGTGACTTAATTTAAAATAAAGTTAAAAATATTGGGGAATCTGTAAGCATTTTCGTTATTATTTTTTGAGTCGAGAGTTTGTAGTAGATATAGATTGTAATTCTTCAAAGCATCGCGAAAAGAAGAAAATCTGACGCCAAGAGCGCATCGCTGGTATGCGTACTTACAATCTTTCGACTTTAAGATTGAGTATTGTGAAGGTAAGCACATGGCACACGTAGATTTCCTATTCAGAAATCACGTGCCACAAGTTATAAAAGTTGCTATAAAATATCCTGAAAAGTGTGAAAATTTAGCGGAAGTTTCAAGTTATTGGCTAGCTGCTAAACAACGACAGGACGCGGAAGTTATTGATAGCACTGACAAGATTAACTCAAAAGAATTGACAGACGATGTGACACAGACATATGAGTTGAAAAAAGGTGTTATGTTCCGTAAGGTGAACAGAAACGAAAGAACTTGCTACTTGGCAATCGTTCCACGTACGTTTCGGTGGTCTGCCATTAACCAAGTTTACGAATATAGTAAAACTTATCGAGTAAAACGCTTGACAAAGCTACCCAGTATTATTGGTTTGCTAAAGTTAACAAATATGTTAAACAGTTTGTTGACAGTCGTATCACATGTAGAACTGTTAAGGGTTCATCTGGAAAACTACAGACTGAGATACCGGAGGAAGTCGGCCAAATTGACAAATGGAGCGTGTCATGAGCACACTCAAGACTCTTTTGTCAGCTGTTGAGTTATCCCACCGAACTTGGCAGGATGCTCTGGGTGAGGTATAGCTTGCGTTGAATTGCACAGTTAGTAGTAAAACTATGACTATTCCTTTAAAGTTGCTTATCGGTAAAGATTCTCGTCTCCTAGGTTTGGTTCCATCGTATGATACAGGAGCTAAGATAAATAAGACTGATATTAGAAACAGTGCTATGGAAAATATAGCTAAACAGGCAGTTTATGATAAAGTTCAATTTGATTCAAATAGAGCCACTGTATAGACACATAATGTTGGAAATTTTGTTCTATTGAAATCTGAAGAACGGCATCAAACCAAATTGGATGCAAAGTATCGAAGATCATGTCTGGTTAGTGAAGTTCTTGAAGGAGTCATATATCCTGAAATCAATGCACAATCAGGGAACATAAAAGTATTGCCATGAGGACATGAGAAAAATGCTGGATGGTTATGATCCCAGAGAATTTGAATGTCCACTAATGCTCGATTTCCATTATTAAAACTATGTTGACTTTATGGTATCTGAGGGTGTTGATTGAATGGAATTGATTGTAAAGTTCTTGTAAAGTTAACAAATGGCAAAGAGTTTTATAAAATTACTAGTGGGTCCGCTTTTGCGTCCTTGCTTTGCTCGGATGCAGATCCCCACTTAAAGTATCAGAAATATTATTATTTAAATTATTTCATCATTTGCAGACCACTAAAGAGGTGGCGCCATCTATTGTTAGTGGCGCCATCTAACAATAAGCCCGTAATGCTTTACGGATTGACAAATAGTACATATATTTTGCGAACATGCATTTTTAATTCGATTTAATAAATATTTTATATTTTCAAAAATAAAATGCAGGTGAAAATTTAAAAAGAGCTTCTGATTTTATGTTATATTAGTGAGCAAATAACCCACGGACAGTTAATTTCATACAACCAAAAGTGTCTAAGAAAATGCCTACTACTATGAAATACCCTTTACGCTTTAAACGTTATTGCCTTCAATATTTTTGAAGGTAAAACACCGTAAATTTAACAAATTCATAAAGAAAGGCTATATAATAATAAGTGTAATGGGATGTTTTATAAATAAAAACAAATTTTTTTAATGTATAGATTTCTTAATAAAACATTTTAATGGTACAGGGTATCACGGACTACATACAAAACTTAAGGGGCAGCAACGAATGAGTAAAGCATTGTCGTCAATTCTCACAGCAGCCCATTCATATATACACACTTATGTATGACAAAGAACGCAGTATAAGTCACTTCTTCGTTCACAGAAACAAAACAACAACAACATTGGCGATTTTGCTCGCACTACGCACATGCAAAAGCGAACACAAAAACAAAATCTACGCACAGGCAAAAGCGAACACAAAAACAAATGCCATGGCTCTCTTTGAAGTCGAGTCTAACTGTTGTTCTCTCTTTCAGTTGCTCACGCTAAAATTGTGTATGTATGCGTACACACGCATTGAACGTTTTCAATGCTTGCTTAGCGAGCGTGCAATTAATGCAATTTAATTAAATGTTTTTTAATTTTTAAAATAGGTTGCAGGTGGAATTAAAAAATAAAAATACTCATACGAATCTGGAAATTTTTTTTTCTGATTTTTAAAAAAAATTCAAGTCTCTAGGACTTGTGGTTTGGCGGCCATGGCTGTGATATATCAGTCAGTGAGTCAGTGAGTACAACGCATTTTATATATATAGATTTTGATATTTGAGATACCTACATCATTGTGCAAGCACAAGTGAAAAACGAAAGTTGGAATATAGCGTGTGGCGCTCTAGATGAGGCTATGGTCATAATCAAAAGGAAGCTATAATAAAGGACGACAAGAATCGAATTTTGAATTAAAAAAAATGTGAAGATAAATTTGATTATGCAATGAAATGAAAAAGATAAATATTGTTTGTAATGAAAGAAGTAAAATAGGAGACTATATTAAATGTAAGACATAATGAAAAAATGAAAAATTATAGGCTAAGAAAATTAAATAAAATAGATAATCGCTGCTTTATAATTCATTTCAGTCTTGTGTGATTCGCCAAACCGTTCGCACGTACGTTCGCTTCGCCACCGTGACTAAAATTCTTCTACAACCAGATCCAATTAAAACAACAAAATTAAAAGAACATCTCAAAGGGTAGGCGCCACTATGTCGCCTAAACTGATAAGAAAGGTGCCAAAAATAGACTCTGGACAGTGACAGAGCAACAACAATTATTAATTGCCGTTACAAGCATTGGTTAATGCCAGTGAATCCGAAGACAATAGTGCAGAAATTATTGCCAAAAAAACAAGCCTTTTGTTCCGCCAATTACGGTGCTCAATCAACAACTGATATAGTACATGAGATGTGCAAGCTACTAACATTCAAGATTACTCCATTAGAAAAATTTCTATTGGAGTCAAAGCTTTGAATCAATCTGCTCTCTCCTAAAATGCGAAAATCAAGAATACTTTTCCTATGCCAATAAAAACATAAAGCCTTACAAAGCCGTTCTTACAGGCCTAGATGAAATGCCGGCAGAAACTGTAAAAATACAGCTTATCAGTATGGGACTCCAATGCACAAATGTTAAGCTGATTCAAAGAAAAAGGCAAAACAACAGCTCCTACTCCTTGCACGTTGTATACTTTGCAAATAAGTCAATCAGCCTCAGCGAGCTAAAGAAAAGCCATTCTGTCATTGACCACATTAGAGTCAAATGGGACTATCAAGAGCGGAGATCCAACTCTATTATCCAGTGCTATAATTGCCAGATGTTTGATCACGGCTCGTCTCAATGTGCCATTAAAACGTACTGTATGCACTGCGCAGGAAATCATAAGTCAGCCGATTGCCAAAAGTCAAGTGTGCAAACTGCAACGGCGCTCACAAAGCAAACTCGTTGGACCCAGGTAGGCTGAAAGAAGCAACCCCAAAATAAGGGCTGTCAGAAATCATCCAGAAGCACCACAGTTAAATTGCCCCAGAGCTTTCCCTAGTCTTAATGGGCATACTGCCCATTAACCGTCAAGAACAACCTGGTCGAGGCCAACAGTACCGACCTATTTTCGATTGACGAGTTAAAATTCCTTACTTTTGAGCTTATAAACAGTCTAAGTAAATGCAAATCAAAGTCTGAGCAATTTGAGGTGATAACTTCACTAGCATTTAAATTCCTTCCAAAATGTTAGACAAACTTAGAATCATAGTGTGGAATGCCAGGGGTATTCGAAACAAAAAAAGAGGAATGCTCTCATTTTCTCCATAATAAGAATATCGACATTTGCCTAGTCTCTGAAACCTGGTTAAAAAACATCATCTTTGTTAAAATATGCAGTTATAGCTGCTACAGAATCGATCGAACAGAAAACCGAGGGGGAGGGGTAGCAATATGCATAAAAAAGAATATTCGCCATTCCTTGCTACCTCTTCCAGACACAAAGTCTATTGAAACTATTGGGGTAAATATTTGTAATATAGATGGCACTCAGACATCTATTTACTCCCCAGAAAAAACAACTCTTTTTATCTGACATTCATCAACTAACCAGCTCAAATGGATCTTACATTCTAGGAGGTGACCTAAATTGCCGACACCAGTCATGGGGGGTGCCTCAGGGCCAACTCGTGGGGTAACTTGCTAAAATCCAAAGTTGACTGCAATAACTTTTACCTACTGTATCCCCCTGATCACACCTATGTATATCCCTGCAGGAGGACACGGTCAACCATCTACTCTAGACTTGTTTCTAACAAATCGCCCGCAATATCTGATAGTACCGCAAGTAATAAACACTCTCAGTTCAGATCATATACCTGTGCTCCTAGACTTTACTAATGACTTGCCACTCACTGATATCCACCTTCGCTTTGACATAAAGAAAGCCAATTGGAAAAAGTTTTCCCGTTTCTGCAATAGATCGCTTTCCCATTTAGATCCAAACAGTCTGTGCACCCCAAATGATATTGATGCTATGATCAATGTCTTTTGCGAAGTCTTCCGCGAAGCAAAAGATTTAAGTATTCCTAAAAAACGAATTAAATTCTCCCCTAAACCGTTGCTTAAAAATATTCTTAATCTCATTAAAAGCAGAAATATTCGGAGGCAAAATTGGCAAAGATATAGACACCATTCCGATTTTATTCTCTACAAAAGTCTTAACAAACTAGTCACAAAAGCGATTCTCGACTTCCGAAATAAGTCCTGGAATATCGCTCTCTCATCCCTAGATAAAGGTACTTCCCCCTTTTGGACCCGTTAACTAAAAATGAATTCGTCAATACGTATATTAGCACAATTGCCAACTACTTACCAAAACGACTACCTTGTCAGTTATGGCGTCTTAAAAAGAAATTATTAAAAAACTAAAAAATAATAAATTTCCGGGAAGCGATGGTATTGATAATCTATGTCTAAAAAGCTCTTCCTTCAAAAAGAGTAAAATTTCTGACCTGTGTAATCAATAAATGCTTCGACCTTTGCTATTTTCCCTTCACTTGGAAATGTGCAAAAGTCATTCCTATTGCAAAGCAAAATAAGCCTGCAGAATCTCTGTCCGCATATAGACCTATTAGCCTGCTTTCTTCACTTAGTAAAATACTTGAGAAAGTTACTAAAGAAAAGCTAACCTTATTTACTGAATCCCACAATATTCTTCCTTGCGAACAATTTGGGTTCAGTAGTAAGTATAGCACAGTGCCACCACTAATGAGATTTAAAAAAATCGTCAAAAACAATTTTTCCCGTTCCAAGTCAACTGGTATGGTCCTGTTAGACATTAAGGGGGCCTTTGACTCAGTGTGGCATGATGGCCTAATCCTGCTTGTCCCTAGTATTATACAATATTTACACTTCTGATTTTTTATCATTAAACCACTGCACAACTTCGATCTTCGTTGATGACACAGCTATTCTCTGCTCTGGACTTCTCTCAGCAGACATAACCGCCAACCTTCAAGTAACTTACGACTCGATCGAATCTTACTTCTGTAAGTGGAAAATTGCAGTTAGCCCAGAGAAGACAAAAGCAATATACTTTACGCAAAAACGTAAAAATATATTTATTCCAACAACAGACATCAGGGTTGGCGCGAAATACATCAGCTGGGAAACAACTGTCAAATACCTGGGTATCACGTTAGACAAAAAGCTGAAATTCAAAGATCACATCCATGATACAAACAAAAAACTCAAAGCCACTGTCTGCTCGCTTTATCCATTTATAAACAGAAATTCTAAATTAAACATTGAAAATAAAGTGTTCCGATCAGTCTTCCAAGCAATTACTTTCTACGGTGCCCCAGTATGGTCAGATATAGCCAAATGTCACATAAACCTGCTGCAAATCAGGCAAAACAAAATATTAAAAGCTAATTTTTAATCTCCCCTGGCATCACTCCACAGGTGATTTACATACTCAAGCCAATATCGAAATGGTCTATAATAGATTAATAAGATTATCCCAAAATTTCTCAATTAAATGTCAAGAGTCTGTACACCAGCATATAAATGATCTGGCCTAGCCACCTTTAATTTAATTTGTAGTTACTAGTTTTATTTTAAGTTGAATTAGGGGTTTTTTTTTGACTAAAATTGTATCCCCAAGTATAAGTGCCATTATGTTCGAAATGTTGTAATTATTAATATTAATATCTAAGGAGAAAAGAATTAATAAATTAGTCTAAACTCTTAATACCTTAATATTAAACTCACAAAATATTGTTATATTAATTTTAAGTGAACCAA